>JANHFX010027181.1:0-29471 GCA_027560015.1 Chloroceryle amazona
TATATATTACACAAGATATATATTTCCATATATGTTTTTATAAATATAGATAAAATTCAGTATTTTAAAGGAACTTTGTGGGTGATCTGTGTGTGGAGGAGTAGTTCTGAGAACTTACCTCTCAAACCTAGTACAGGATTACAGCTTAAGGCTGAGAGAGCTCTTTGTCACGTGTTTAAGACAGAAGCAGAAGAGATGCCAAACATGGATTACTGGCAGAATTTCTGTTTGACTCTAGGTGCTGTTTACAAGAAATTGGAAGAGAACATTGACTTTTGATGCAAGGGTACCGCAGTAGTAGGAGGGATGGGAAATTTCATTGGATTTTACACTTTTAAACAAATGGAACATGAATTCCACCTGAATTGCATTCTCAGCTTACTTCTGCTACATGGAAGCTAAAAAGCTTAGTGGTGAGCACTCATCAATATTGGAATATTTTTCTCTGACTTTTCGAAGAGCAGATGTGTTAAATATAGTCTTTTATATTCTTCTTTCTGCAGGAAATACAAAATCTGTCAGGTCGGGGTTTGGTGGTTTTTTTTGTTTTGTTCTTTTTTCCCTGAAATCATGCTGTGGAAGGGATCGTGAAAATAGAATTGCACATACCTCTAAGATATGGAGCCATACCTTAGCTTGACTTAAGGAGTGCTAAGCAGAGGAGTTAAGTCACCTTTGTCAGTGCAGGATTTTGAGCCTGCTGAAAGCTGCTGTGGATTTTGGCAAGCCCCTGCAGGAGCCCAGAGCTCTGAGGAACACTCCTCCTACACAGCAGCATTGCTGCAGAAAGTCAGGGGCTCCATGGCAGCTGGTTCAGAGCTGCTTACCTAATATCAAGGGAATCTCCAGTTGACCCAGTAAGGCTACTTACACTAAATAAAGCAGCCAAAATAGAAGCCAAGGGTTGGCATATTATAAATCACTTTGCTTAGATCAGTTTTCCCACCAACTACAAGCATCAGTTTGGGTTGTGCTTGTTAGCAAACTGGATGTGTGGATCTTCATTGCGCCATCCAGCAGCTGGGAATCTAAAGGAGAGTGACAATCCCTGGTAAGCTTGTCTTCTCTTAGCGTCTCTTGAGAGAGAGGTCTTTTGTGTTGCTGAGGATTATCATATAGAATAATACAAGTCAAAATAAATGAACTCTCTGTCCCACAGGAGCCAGTGCAGGCCTGCCAAATTCAGCAGCTTTCAGAATAAATTGAATGCGTGTACGGTGAAGTAGAATATAAAACACCTCAGGTATTTTATGCTGTAAAATATGCTATTTAAGGTTCTATCACAGTTCCAATAGCTCTCGACCTATAGCCAGCGCACAGCGTGTGGTGGTTTGTCTGGGAGATTGCTAGCTGTACAGCTTGAAAGTGAAGGACATGTCAATAATGGACAAGAGCAAAGATCTTTCTTTCTGCATTGGGAATGAGCAAAACAGCTTTCAGATGCCCTCTCTCCTGGTTTAGATGGTGTCCTCTGTGCAATCCTTTCCTATTTCTATGCAATCATGAAAGCAGTGCTGAGTTCTGCTATTCTCTGGACACAGACAGTTTTAGACACAGGTAAAGTCATTATCTGCACAGAGGCTGAGGTTGCTCGGGCCAGCAAAATATCCACGCGAGAGGTGGCCTGGGAGAGCTCGGCAACGCCGGGATCTCTACAGCCTCTGTCTTTGCCTGTGGTTATCTTGGCAACTCCCAGAGCCAGGGAGGCTTACTGAAAGGGCTGATTGCTTCATGCTCTGCACCAGGACTACGCAAATCTCATTTTGTTGCTTCAAACTCAGCCTGTTCCCATCCTGCACTATACAGGTCACTGCTTCTCATCTTTGGAGCAGC
Organism: Chloroceryle amazona; assembly: GCA_027560015.1. Taxonomy (NCBI): domain Eukaryota; kingdom Metazoa; phylum Chordata; class Aves; order Coraciiformes; family Cerylidae; genus Chloroceryle; species Chloroceryle amazona. Next base: position 1,834 of record JANHFX010027181.1, read on the forward strand.
AACATTGAAATTTGCTGTTTGGCTGCTGAGGGGCTGAGCCAGCTCTGGCCCAGTAAAGGTTTGCAGGTGCAGTAGCAGCTTTTACAGGAGACCAAGGCTGAGAAAAACTTTCCTCTTGCACACTAAGGCAGATGGAGTGTGTCTCGGTGTACTATTTGTATTTCAGTGTTTGAATTCATGTTTTAAACCAAACAGCCGAGAACATTTCACTTCTTTTTACTATTCTTACATTTATTCAGTACCTATCATGAAAGCTCCGACTAAAACCAGGAGGTAATCTGGATTAAATGTAGATTACTGCTGGACTATTTAAATCTATATTTCTTGTCTTTGTAATAAATTTTACTATTTAGCATTTGATATCTTAGCTTGCCAGATTTATAATGATGCTACTACTAGTTAAGATGTTTTCCTGTCTTCAAAAATTAAAACATTTCAATATTTAAAATAACAATGCTGTTCATTTCATATGTTATTGCATATGTTTGTAGTTCTGTTTTTCTGAATGTGTAAGATTTTTTTTTTTTCATATATTGATATTTCATTTTGAACCTGGGGGGAATTGAAGTTTACAGCCACCATTTCAATACATTTCAGCTCTGAATTTTAAGCCTTCACCTCTGGGAGTAAGTGAAGGAACGAATGCCAAGGAGGCACAAAGGCAAAAAAAAGCACGAGAAGAAAGGAAGGAAGGTGGTGGCAGCAATAGGACACCTTTTTTAGATCGTTCATATAGTGCAGAGGATACTGTGTTTTATACTTTATATACCCAATACTCATTTTAGGTGGTAAAAATACCATATTTTTCTATTCACAGAATGAATTTTGAAGCATGAAATTTAGCCAGTAAAAAAAAAAAACCAAACCCACAACCAACCAAAAAACCCTCCTGAATTAACTACTCAAGCTAAAACTCCCTCTCATGTTGTTACAACATTAAAGGACTGAGCATCTCTCAGATCCTATGAACCTTCAAAAGCAAACTGAAAGTCCTTCCACACTAACAGAACCGGTTTTGCCATTGAGAGGTCTCAGATTTATTTACAATTTTTTATTATTTTTTTTAAGAATATTCCATTTCTGTGACTTGCTAGTAAAATTGCTTCTATTTATATGTTTGAAAGGTATGGGTTTTTCTTCTTCCTAAATGAACAATATTTAACAAGCTCAGAAAGGGGAAAAAAAATAAGCTTCCCTAATGGTAAAGTGGTAGACACTGAATGAATTGGGTGGCGTGGCTTTTTTTTTCTACCCCTGGCTCCAGTATTTTGGCAGCTGTTAAATTCTGGTCAGCAGTAGTAAACCATATGGTAACTGTGTCATTTTTGACAATGATGATGACTTACAGCCAAATTATGAGTACACTTAGTAATTACTGTAATAAATATTTCCACCATCTTTTCTAAGTAACCTGACATGGGATCACTACTCTCAAGAGAAAGTGCTCTGTATTTCATTCAGCAGGGATTTTTCCCTTCTTATATCCCTCCAGAATGGAATTAAAATTTAAAACATGTACATTTAGCAAAAGTTTTTTGATGTCAACGTGTCACTCAACATTCCTTGCCTGTTAACCATGAAATATTTTTTCCAAGTCACGGCACGAGATAAAAAGGAAAATCTAATAGATAGCCTTTAGCATTCAAAAAACAGACCTCAGTTTTATTTTTGCAAGCCATGTAAAATGAGTAAGTTCCATTTTCAGCAACTGCATTTATATTCTGACAGGGGAAAAGCTGTAGGTTTGTGGATTTTTTTTTTTTTCTTTCCCATTGCTGCCTGTTCAATCAAAGGAACTCATTACTGAACTCGATAACGAGTGGGTATTAGTACTAAGCGTGTCCATTTCATATTAAATGTATTATTCTGGCAGAAGAATATTTTCATCTCCACATCACAGCAGAAGTAATTAAAATTCAAGGCATTAATTATACTTTAATTAAACCAAACCATATTTCATAGGATTGTTTTGGCAGTATGAGGAAGAAGTCTGTCTCCTCAACAGCTAGTGAGGTGGTTATGACAAATTATGAAACCACTGAAGCCAAGTAGAATTGTTCCAGTCAATTAAATGCGTCTGTGAAGGAATATATACACTATGTAAGCAGATGGAAAAAATACAGCAGTATTTTAAAGTTTTTTAGACATACACTGCCATTGTTTAAAATCACAAATAAGGATATCTGTTGTTTTGGTGTTTTTTTCTCCAGTGTTTCTATTATGACATGTTAGGCATTAATGACACACCCATTGATCCCTTCAGCTTTCTGTAAATGACATGGCTCAAAGTGCTGCTTCTCTGTGTGAGAGAATGTGTTTGAAGGCAGAGAACATGCAAAAACTTAGGGCACAGAATGCTCTGAAATTTAATTGAGATGTGTGTTGTTGTTATTGTGTTCATTGCTTTCTTTTAAAATACGTTTACATCCAAATATAGACATGATCTATGTATTTTTGTTATTAGAATTGAAATGCTGTTTCTTTAGATCATCAAAAATATACTGGTGGTTTGGGGTGGTTTCACCCGAGATTTTTCAGAATGTAAGCAAGTGTTCAGTGCAAAGCATTCTTATTACCATTGGCCAGGTTACACAGCAGCAGGCACCAATTTGCCTAAGGAAACCACCATGACATAGAGGATTGGAACACAGCGACTGGTATGTGCTGCAAATAACTAACAGAAACTGCAGTTTAATGCTCCCTGAGTTGCTTCCCATTTCCCCATTTTAAAGGCTATACTTTAGTGAGAAAGTGATAGAAATATATGAAGTGACTTTGAGGATTTGTATTTTTTTTCATTAGTTTTGGTCTTTGGTTTAAAGAATATCCAAACAACATCTAACAAAAAAAAAGCCTAGGAAATAAAAGTGGTTTTAGTTCTATCTGAAGCTCTTTCCTGCCAGTGGTTGGTATACAAGTACTAGTGAGCACCATAGGCATACATGGATATAGCCTGCTGAGAACATTTAACCAGTGTTGCAGCATTAACATCTCTTCCACAGCTTAATTAATTGTAGACAAGACTTCAGATCTTTTAGATATCTGACTTGTATCTTCACTGAAATTAGCAAAGGAAGTAATTAATGCTCATGGGACGACTCAAGAGGAATGGCTTTCTCTTGCCTAGTAAAGAAATGCAACGGTACCAAAGCAAACTCTACAATGGGCAGGTTGTACAAAACGTGTGAAGTGCTGATGCACGCAATGCCTTGGTCAAGCCGTGCTTGCGTAGTGTGAAAATCTGAGCTGGAAAAATTTGTATTTACTTTAAAAAAGGAATGGAATTAACAATACAATTTAATTGTAATTGTCTTTAACTTTGGTACATAGGAATAAGTCTCTGTTTGAGTTGGCACAGAGCTGTCAGTGGTATGCCCAGCACATTGGGTGGGTAGCTGAGTGACAGCGAAGTTGCTGAGCTCAGCTTGGTGTAAATGACTTTGTTAGTCAGGTGGGTGATGCTTCCTGTAAGAACCGTGGTACTGACTGTGGCCTCTCCTAACAAACTGGCATGGATATTTTGGAAATCTGTCTAAAATTATTTTACGGTGTATTGGCCACATATACAGCCTAATATAACTGTATGGAACAGTTCGAGTTACATCGGAACTTGAGGCTTTGGGGTACGAGCAAGGTGGTCAAATCTGATCTGCATCGGGGATCCGCCTGTAGTTGCATTTGATGATCATCAGTAAGTCAGGCTAAGAAGAGGACACTGACTTAGCAGAGTGCTTGTCACAGCTCATTAAACACTTTCTGTTCTTAAAACTTACAACAAATTTCTAATTAACATTTGTATACAAGTTCATTATCACACTTGCATAACGTATGACAATGGCTGCAGAGGGATTTAAACAGTGGTGCTCAGTAATAGGAAAGATTCCCTGTTATTTCTTTGTAGTTTCTTATAATAATCTCAGTTTTTTCCCAAGTTTCTCATTCCTGAGGGTACTTCGTGAGTAACTTTTACTCTGTTCAATGATTCTAAGTTTCTTACATGGAAATTGCACTAAAGATATGAATTAAAGTTAAGCTTTGGATTCTGATCTGTTTTTTCTTCTGACAGCTGCATGAACCTACTGTGTTGTTAGAACTTCGATTCAGTACTTTTGTATAATACATTGATTCTCAGTTAAAAAAAAAAATCTATTTTAATTTGGGAAAGGGATTGATTAAGAGATGTCAACATTTTTTTTTTTCAAATTGATCAACTATTTCATCTGTTCTAAGTTTTCTGAAGCTGTGCAGCGTGGAAGCATCGTTATATTGGAAAAAACCCAAACAGTTTTTAACTGCTATTCCATCCTGCTTTGCTAAATTAGAGTACAGTTAGTGAATGTTTCTTACTCTTCTGTCTCGTTTCTCAATGAAGCAGACATTACCTTGGAAGCTGTTATCAGCCTCACTTCAGGTAGAGTCTTTATTGTTAAATATTACGTATGCAAAACGTGCTTTTCATCCAGATGGAGCGATACCTGAGAGAGAGTTTTACCAGATGAGCTCTTTCCTCAAGCCAGTTAACATGTTAGACTGTTTTCTTGGATACATCATTGAAGACTGTAATCAGTCACTGCCTTGAGTTGGTAATCAGTTGGAATTCCTAATTTCTCCTCTCCTACAAAAGTACTGTATACCTATGATTAGATTTGGTCTCAGAAACCTTCCAATTAAAAGTTTCACTGCTGAAAATAATCAGCCAAGGAAAATGTGTAACTGAAAAGTGTAATTCTTTGACTCGGTGGGTAGGACACCTCTCGTGGAAGTGCTGTGTAGGTTCCCACCAAAGAAAAAAAATAATAATAAAAAAAAAATACACATTCTAAGAGTGTGCATTGTGGAAAAGATCCCTTCCTCTCCGAGATAAGCTCCGTGACTGCTGGTTGTGTGTTGATCTAGCTATGGGAAGGTCAGTGATCCTTACCCCAGAGCAGTTTGTAAGCTGATGATTGTAGCGCCTGATGATACTGTACAGCCCTTTCCTAGGAAGATGGTTTTGCATCAGGCTCAGAACAGCACAGAACAGGTCATTACACTGTGTGGGGAACACGTTAACCACTTATTTTGCATGAAAAGCAGGCACAAGCACTTCTTAATGAAATGTTCCTGGGTGGTCTCCCTGCAAACATAGATGTTATGTTTGGTGTGTTCTGAATATCAGATCCTTCCTTCCTGGAGGACAGATAGAAAAACATCCAGTTTGAAAGTCCTGGTCTCTTTAATATATTAATGAAAGCTACTCAGCTCTTCCAAAATGGTGTCATCATGTACAAAGCAGTTATGGAAAATATGTAGGGAGCTTCAGTTTTAAAACAGTAACTGGTCTACACCTTTTTCCCTTGTTTTGCCTAAATAATCACTGCATAATGTGAACTCTCTACAGAGAGAACATATGCCTAGGAACACCTTTGAAAGTAAAACAAATTGTTATATTTGCATGAAACATTCAGGGAAAATTCTCATAAACTGACATATTTTTGAAGAGAAAATCAAACTGCACAGGCTAATTGACTAGTTAGTTTATAAGAATTTTGAGCACCAACTTCTCACTGACATTCTTTCATATGGTGTTTATCTGATGGAAATAGCTCTGTGTTTACCCCCTACTTTTAACAAACATTTTCTTGAATAACAGACTTTTTGGATTAAATTAGCTAGTTTTTCTGGTTAAGTCCTTTCTATTTTCCTTCAAAAAACTAAATGTCCTGTCACAGTCACATCTAGAACACAAAATTTTCCCGGAAAGAAAATGTTCCAGGTTGCCCTTCAAGCCTGTATGAAATATTGAGCTAAGGGTTAAAGGGGAATTCTCAAAAAAAAAAAAAGAAATACAGGCAGAGATGTGAGATACTTGGCCACGAGAGAATAGATAAAAGGTATTTTAGAGTGAAAGCCTTTCCAACACGTGCGCGCGCGGGAGCGTGTTAGCAAGGCTGCAGTGCCTCTTTGGTTATGACTCAGAAAGCTGTTTCTATTTAATTAGACAGGAAAATTGTGACACAGTCACGGTATGTGCCTTAGAAGAATGTTCAGCAAATTGCATTGAATGTTAGAGCTGTTGCAGAAAGAAAAGCAAAGCATCAACTTGAAATGATTTATTTTATTTTAGAAGACAGCTTTTTTTCTGTCTTTCTATAGTGTAGGCATTGTGACTATTCCTTGTATCATTATTTCAGTCATTTTCTTTCTTCTGGAACTCGTTGACTGCAGTTACTTTGCTTTATGGCCGGAGATAAAAACTGCCTGTGAAGTTAGCAAAGCTTGTTAAATAAGCTGTCAAAACATGAACTCCTTCATACCTTAGAGCTCAGTAAGAAAGACAATTTTACACAACTTAAAATTCAAGTCTTTCCCCGTCACCTTGTTGGACAGCTTGGAGATAGATTGTGTATAGCTCCTGTTCATTATGATGCATCTGTAGGCTATTCAATTTCAATAATAAATGGTCAAAGAAACATCACAGACTAAGCAAAACCTGCATGATAAAAGGGAGGGTTGTGTTTTTTGCTTCAGGAACATGTTTCAAATTAAAATGAAAAGATTATAAATGGGGTCTGTAGTGTTACAGTAGGATTTGTGTCGGTACGTGTCAGACGTCTTTCTGCATGGTAGAGAATCCTGAGTTTCAGATATGTGAGAAAATAGCACTTTGAGTGAGAACCTCATGTACTTCAGAGCAAGTATTCGACTTGCTATCTTTGCATTTCTACCAAGGGCTTCTCTTCTGAAGTCTGACTAAAGGTTATTTTTTATTTGATGAGGATTTCATGTTAATTCAATTACATATGTAAACTGTATTTCATTTGCACACATCACAGAGTGAGAACTGGCTGAAAGGCACAAAAACTAAATATTGGTTTTAACTAGAAGAAGCAGATTTTGTATTTCAGTAGGAATAGTTTCCTCTTAATAAAGATAGCAGCTCTGACCATCAGCTCTTGCTTTAATATTCAGCTATTAGAACCTAACCCTGTTCACATTAAAGTCAAAAGACAAATTGAGGACATGATTGTCCTTGGTTCGTATGTACATTTTTGATTTGAAGGAGTATGCCTAAATGCCTCCAAGCCAGAGAATATTAACGTGGGATGATTTGTAAATGTGTTTCTAGATCAGTAGTTCCTATGAGCAAAGGAACCGCTTTTGATGATCAAATACTAGCAAAAGCATTAGCACTTAGAGCTGCGATGGCTTTGCTGAAGCACCAATCAGTACTGATACTTTAGAAGAGATCTACTTACAGAGCAGGCATTCCTTGTAGAAGTTTTGACACTTTTCAATATAATAAAATTACTTGCAGTGAAAATATAAACGTTACTGATTTCTTCAAAAGTAATTTCTAAACAGAAATTGATGTTAATTTATATTTAGGAAAGATGCCTAACAAAGGAAAGAAATAAATCTTTCTGTTGAGTGCTTATAGAAATGTCAGTAGAAAGTAAGGGACAAAGCTGGAAGAGAAATGATGAATGGTAACCCTGCAGCTAGGGAGGGAAGGACAACCCAGCTTTCCTATAGAGCCCAGAACACAAACACCTCCATTTGCATTTGTCTGTTTGGCTGTTCTAAGATGATCCCAAAATCACTCGGTAGTCAGTAAATACAGCCTTTGGTCCCATATGTGCCATCATAGCACTGAAAACAGCTTCTTCTCTTTTTGTAGTCCTGAAAAGTATCTAGATGCCAGGGTCTTCCATCTGTCATACTCGCCCTGTTGCACAGTTGGACTTTCTTTTTTTCATGCTTTACTGAGACCCTTTATATTTGGGGAAATACAGGCCTATGTATTTCATGGTTTTGTCAGTATTCTAAAAACAGAATTGGTACACACAGGGATAAATTTTCTATAGTTGGGAAAAGGGGAAATTATGACACATATGAGTTTTCTGATGGGTTCAGAAAGCAAATTCTTGTTTACACAGTTTACATAGATTCCTAAAAAGCTTTTGCCTTTCATCAAATGTTTCACGACAACATCATCATCAGATGTTTCAAGGAAACTATACAGTGATGAAGTAAGGAGGAGGGTGCATAAGTGGATAAATAATGGGCTCAAGTGGGTAACAGGAGGCAGGGGTAAAAGGACATTTTTAACCTTGGGGTCATTAGTAGTAGGGCTACAGAATACTTTGTACTTGGACCTTGGCTGTCCAACACATTTATAACTACTGGGAAAAAGATTTCAACTATTTGTGGTTAACATTTCCTGATGGTGCTGAATAGCAGGATGGCAAAGTCAGGGCCTGATGGCAAAACATTGTAGGTTTGAACAGAAAGATCCAGAACTGGGGGATAAAATGGCACATGAGATTCAATACAGGGAAATGTCAAGTTCTGTGCACTGGTGAAATGGTGGGCTCCCAGTTGTGTGTTACTAACCAGGAGCAAGATCCTGGGTTCTGGTTATAGTCCCAGGAAAGTCACAAAAAAAAAATAAAAATCAAATCTACATAATTAGGAATGATTTTAAAAGAAATAGAGCAGAAAACAGCATGCCAATAAGTGAATCATAATTCACTTGCTTCTTGACTACTATGTGCTGCTCTGATTCAGAACTAGGGAAGGAGGGGTGTGTTGTATGAGAAAGAATTAGACTGTAGTGCTCTTCCCAGAGGGTGCTTGGGATGCTAAAAGTTAACACAGGCTTAAAGAAAGATTGGACCAGTCTACTGAGAGAGAATCATTAGGGTTAGGAAGTTCAAGAAATCGTGTCTAGATCTGGGGACGCTCAGCTGTGTGTTTGCTCTGCTGTTGCACATGCTCCTGGTATCTCCTTTTAGTGACTGTGGGAGGAAACTTGGTCTCACTGCCAGTGACCACCTCCTGTTCTCACAGTGGCAGACCCTGCTGTGGAGTTGCTCACTAGTTTGAACACGGACTCGGATAAAACAAGAACACTAAACCAGGCCAGTAGAAGACAAAGTCTTGCACTTCTGTCTAATTTCAGGCTGAAAATTATGGAGCAAAAAGAGAAACTCGAGGCAGATTTCACTGAGCTATTGATTTACCAGTCAGAAACAACCAATCGAACAACATGCATGTTGAATTTTTGTATTAAAAAAGGAACCTGTAGTTCTTCAGAGACCTCTGCATGTAAGCCATGTATATTTTATAAATGCAGACTCTAGCAAAAAATAATTAGATCAAACACAAAGACTTATACACAAGCTGGATGATGTGTAATAAAGCAACAAATGTCTCATACTTCTGTTAAAAAGCCCATATCATAGAAAGGAGATATGAAGGGTTTATGGTTTTTTTTAAATCCTTCCCACCTTGACTTCAGAGATAATCTTTATATTAATTTTCTAGTTACATTGATAGCATTCAAGCCAACAAAACCAAATTAAATAGAAGGATGGCAATCAAAATAGCTCAGAGTACTAGTGCAAGAATTCCTGCTATTTTTTTATGACTTTCAGCTTGAGCCCAAAGATTAATGCTGTAAGCACTGTTAAAATGTATCAACTGGCAGAAAATTAATTATGAATGTACTTTCAGTGAAGAATATTAAATTTCAGCAGTTTTGAATACAGAACAAACAGGATTGATAATTATCATCGTTATGGCTGCTAACAAAAGAAAGACTTTTAAAAGACTTGAAAACAGCACACAACTGTGAAATGTTCTGTGGGTTTGCCTAAGACAGAGAGGAGCTTTTGTTGCTTTTCAAGAGCAGAAAGCCATTAATCCTCTATAGAACCTAAAGCAGATAGAGTTTTAGAGGCAGTATTTTTACCGTGAGTAGTTTTTAAGTGAAATTTAGTTTTTCATACTAGACTGGTGTTGTGCTGAGTATCACCTGTAGTTTATCTGCTGGTTGGCCTGGGTCAAGCCTGCTAGGATTAAGATTTTATTGATCTTCTTGAGGCATTTTCTGCACTGTGGGGTCCACAGCTGTTGAAACAATAAATACTAAAAAAATAATATTCCCTACAGCGAGGGAAGAGTGATTAAGGCTAAAAAACTTGACAGCTATTGTTGGAATTTGCAAGCAGTCGTTGCTATGGCTGTAATTAAAATCCTGAATGATAATCGAGCTTTCAGGCCAACTCATGCCATCCATAAAAAACAAATAACCAGTTATTCCAAAAACATCGTCTACAGCAACATTTTGTTGTTTATCAAAACAAATACCAATGTAAATGCCGTGTTGATTTTTGTTAATTATATTTCCACCAATGTGCCAGACAATCTTCTTTCAGTATAATAATTGCTTTATGTAAATTAGGGAAGGGGTCTAGAAATATCTTTGCTGCTGTGAACCATTAATTGACTCTGTAGTGTAAAGAGATCCAGTTTCAACTGATTTCAGGATGATAAGCCTAGTTACTAAAATCATTTACAGATCCTTCAGCAGGGAGTTTGGTTTGCAGCTCCTGGCTTGCAGGACACGTATTTTCAAATTTTCATATGGACCTCATTCAAGAAACACTGAAAAGTCCCAGTCCAAACCCATTCTCATTCTTGCTTCCAGCAGTCCTGTACTCACTGCACTCAGTCTTGCTTGTCACGTTCTTTCCTTTTTCACCCTGCACCAATGTCTTTTTTTGTTCACCTATACCACGATGGACTGATGACAAAAACATAGTCCAGGGAACAGTTCCTTTTGCTTTCAGAGAATTAATTTTGATTTTATTCAGTCACTGGGGCTTTTTGGAGACATTCATCTAGTTAGGGTCTGGCCTATTCATTTAGCCCTAAAAATTCCTAATTTTGAGGGGAAATTTCGATGGGTCTGTTGCCATGTCTGTTCCCAGACAGAAGTATTCCTAAATGGCTTTAAGTTAGACATAAACAGAAAAAGTCAGACTTTCTGTCCTTGAGTGGGTTATTTTCTGAGATATTTGTTTAAATAATACAAATATAAATACAATTTGTTTCAATGATACAAATGCCTTTGGAACAAATACAAAAGCTTCTCTTAATATCTAGACCTTCATATAGGTAAAATAGATATAGACTGCATTTTGAAAACAATTTTTTCCCCAAACTATTACAGTTATATTACAAAAATCCTGTATCTCTGACAAGAAAGGAGTGGCCTGTTCTCACATGTTTTAGGTTCATTATTTCGAGTTCAAGGGTGTATAGTGATGGATAATACGTTGTAGAGAAGTTGTTGCTAGGTTTGTACTTTCCTTTGACACAATAATAATGCTTGTTATAGAAGATTTGTTGGAAAGTAAGCCTTTCTAATGAAACTTTTCTTGTTCGAAGTGTCTGCATTGCTTAGTAATGTAATCAGTTATGAAATACATCTACCAAGGTGCTGAGGAAAAATTGGAGGAAGTAGAAAATTCTCCAAAACAGGCTGTCAGGAAGCTGCTGTCCAGCCTTCTAGAGATAGTAAGCTTATGCAGTAATGACTTTAAAAAACACAAAGGTCAACTGAATCAGCGAGACAGACTTCTGCTTGGCTTTTAAAAATAGGCCGGGTTGGGGGTGGAACAGAAACCCTGACAGCTGACAGAAAAGCTGGAGCATGTTTTAAGGAAAAAGATCTCCAAGGAGCAGGATAAGGTTTAGAAGTTATTGATGCATTGATGCTTAACATCGTTTGCCAAAGCAAGGACAAGGGGACAGTTGGGTTGTGTTTGCAGCGTAAACATTGGAACAGCTGAAAGGCTGGATTTATTAGCTCAGCCATGAGCTGTTCACAGAGCTTTGTGTTCAGCACATCGTGTTGTGAGTTCAGCAGAACAGAGCACATTAATTCTGTGTGATGATAATGAAGCCGCAGAGCAGGGCACGAATGAGATGAGGGGGACCATGGGACACACGGTAATGGTTTCATAAGCGTTCTGCCACTTCCTGGCTCTCCATTATGTTTCACAAAGACATTAAAGTAGGTTGTTTCCAAACAATGAGTTTTCTAAACTGAGCAAATCCACTTAAACATAATCTAGCTCTTTGGCTGGTACAACATAACAATAATAATAACAACCCTACAGGTCCCTCTCAAAATATAGTTGTAAAATTTATAAATCCATTGTGACTTAACGCTTCTCACAGCATGAAGAGTACTGACAGTCAATTAAAATCCTGGAAGAGAAATTAACTATAGGAGCAGATGAACCAAACAGATGAAAGATGTGTAATTATTATTTCTTATCTAGGAAATACTGCTTCGGACAAAATATGTTTGAAAGAAGCATCACAGAGATGTTTACATGGAGGGAAAATCTCTACATTCTTTACATGACTGACTTCTTATTTCTTAGAATTTCAGATAAGGCCTACAACTGTTTGATTCCTCTTGAAGGCTAATTCTCTTTCAGCAAATCACTAACAGATACCAGCAAAATAATTTTCAGTATCTATTTAAGTTATACAGGATTTAAATATCTTCCTTTTCATGAAATCTTTCCAAGCTCTAAATTATAATGAGGAAGTAAAATTCATATGCAATAGAGTCCTTCTACTTCTGTCTTTTGGTGAATAAGGAAACGCAGCTCTATTTTTATCCTTTTTATTAATTGCAGCATCTAACAGGACAGAAGTGGAAAATGTGAGCAGGAACTCCCGCAGTAATTACAGTGAAATCTTTTCTGTACTGGATAGATTAGAAGCTTGTTTCTTTTTCCTTACTTTATGCTTGATCTTTAGTTTTTTTTACAGTACATACTCTCTAAAAGGGAGACACTATTTTATGTAAGAATGGCATTAGTTCTAGAGGCCTAGTTAAACCCATTTTATACTCCAAGTAGCCTTAATCTTGCTAAAGATCTCTTGATGGCTTTAAAAAACCCTAGACTTTTAAGATGAGAATAAATATCCAAGAGCCAAGCATATTTTTTCATAACCTGCTGTTAAAGCGTTTAGTCTCTTTAGTAGGTTACATCATGGCATGTCCTATGTATTTGATCTCATTTCTTGCAGAAGATTTTATGTTACTAGGAATGGAAATGAAGATAGATAATAGTTTCCAGTTCTACCATTATGTCTTTATGCGTAAGTCTTGGAAACGTTTGTGACCAAATAAGTGAGTTCTTTCATTATGCATAGGTAGAGAACTCAATTTGTGTACAGCTTTTCTAGTGCAATAAAGTCAGACTTCAAAAATTAATTATTTAAAGTCGGTATATTAAAAAGTATCTGCCATCAAGCTGTGTCAGCAATACTGCATTCATTTTTATGCCCCTTTTTTTCTATCTCAAATAATTCTCCATAATGCATTAGAATTTAAAGGAACTCAGTTTTAAGCTTTTTTATGGTCATGTGCTAAGTATTTTTAGACAAATACTCAAGTTAGACTTTATAACTTCATTGCTGAAATAACTTCCTTGAAGAATGACCTGACTTTACTTCCATATATGAATTTTATATGAAAGGATTAAGAGTGGCCTTTGGAAAGCAATCTCCATTCTCTTATTAAGACACCCTTCCTTTTCACAGGCAGCTTTGATCTGCTGGTCTCTAAAATCATGCAGTTTTTTCTTTCTTTAATAGAGGTTTTGTACTGGATATGTATTTAAGAAACTAAGTGCAATACTCCAATTCTTACTTAACATTTAGTGAAAGAGTAATCCACACAAGATGAATAAACAACCAAATATGAATAGCTTAGAATAACTCATAATAATAATAAGTCAGAATAAAAGATGAATAATAAATGCTGTGCTCCAGATGGCAAAATACTGCTGTCAGCGAATAACAAAATTTCAGGAAAGTACTGAAAAACAGGTTTCAAAAAAAACCTCCTGTCAATTTCTGAGGTTATGTAGAATTACTTCTTACATGTTTTCTACCTCTGCTCAATTTGACAGTATGTCTTCTTCCTAACGCTGTCACATGCCTATATACTCATTGCCAATCCCTTGTGCCATCTCCATTCCCTTCAGTTATACCAAACGATTCACCATTGTCAGGAGTTTGTAAAACTCTGAAGTGTTGGGTGTCTGTCCTGTCTCTCTGCTCCTCTGTGAGTTGTTTGTTCCCGTTGAGGAGTGGCTAGAAAGGAGGCAAGGTTCTGCAAGACTGATGCAGAGAATAAGCTGGGTAAGTGGGGAGAAACAGTGAATTAGATGTTACAGTACCACAGCCAGGCATGGTGAGGGAAGCAATGTCCCGAGTCACTTGGAATGACAAGGTTTTGAGCCAGTGTAGTGGGAAGGGGTTTTTCTGGAAAGCCTCAATGAGAAACAGTAGGATGAACTAGTTTAACTAAATAGTTAGGGGAAAGGAAGTAAACAGATTTATCATCATGAATTTCAGTTCACAAAGCATTCAAATGTGTTTAACCTGAAGTCCCACTGCATAGTTACGTACATAAAATGAGAAAGCACTTTGGTATTTACTGACGTGTGGATTCAACATTCAAAGTGACATGTGGACAAACTTTTTTTTTAAAGATACTTTTCCATTATGCCTTCCAAAACAGGAACAGAAAAGGATCACAGGATCAAGAAAATCAGGACTTAATCGTATTGCAAATTCCTTAAATAGGGTACTCTCACATGTACATAAGTTCTTAGCCTTCACGGGTTACTTATCTGCTCCAAGCTATCGTGCATGCTCTAAACCATCATCTCTGACTATCCCTAGCTCCCTGTTTCATGAACAATACCATACGATCTGCTTCTTGTATTCCATGAGCATCTTCAATATGCTCCTGGTATCTTTAGAGACTTAATGTGTGTTGCAAGTTGGTAACGTTGTCACATGTTCTTTTCCATTTGGACGTAGTATAATGCAAGCTGTTATACAAGTTTCCATGTCTCAGGCTTTTTGAATGCAGTGCATTTATTTTGTAATATTAGGGTTGCTGATACACCAAACTGAACCGGGGAAATGTTGACAGCATGAACAGTAGGCAGAGGTAAAAAAAGTCCCAAGCTGGAATTGGAAGAGAGTATTGGATTATAATATACAAGTTTTTCGAACCTTATTTTATAAAATTAAATACTTAAATCCCTGAAACTAGAAGTTGAAATACTATTTGTCCTGCAGTTTGCTTTTCTTTTTGGATTTTGCCGAGGGACAGTTTGACATTCCTTTGTATCTAACTGTATCAGACAGCAAAGCCACAGCAAATCCTGTTGTACCAGGTTGCCTGTGAGAGTCAAACTGTTTTGCTCTCCCAAACACGTCATCTGAGGTAGTTCAAAGAACCAGGAGAACATTTCACTGTGGTAGAAACTTTGAACTTTTCAGACCACATCTAAAATAATATAGTGCCTGCCTATTTTCTACAACATTGATAAACCAGAGCCTGCTGATAAAAGTCATGAAGAGATAGAAGGTAATAATACCAACTCCAACTATTTTAGAGAAAACATTCTTGTCCCTTACTTTGTTAAATGTGTGCCAGTGATTTTTTTTCTAAAGGTTACTGATTGGAAATTTGATATCTCTATTGCAAAGTCATCTTTTTGCTGTTATTTTCTTATGTCTTTCTATCTCAGATTTTATTACAATTTCATGTTAGCTATTATTTCATAGCTGCCCCTGCTGTGACAGGAAGGTTGGGATAGATGGACTAGGGTGTCCAGAGGACCCACCCAGTCCGAATTATTCTGTAATCCTCATTTGTTTCATGATGTACCCTGTCACAATCCAGGGCTCCCCTGAGAAACAGGACCTGCATGGTCGATGCAGCTAATGGGGTTTAGCCCATTCTCAGTGACTTTTGAATCCGCTCATTTATTAATATTATTATTGTTTAACAGCAAAGTTTACAAAGAGCCTTGAAAATGCTGTAATCTCTAATCATGTTTTATCTGTTTATTTTATTTGTACTGATCCAGCATTTACCATATTTAAGTTGGGTTCCAGAGTAACAACAGTATAAAATTAGCCCACTGCTCAGTTCAGAGCATAAGTCATATATTAAAAAAATTCCCAGAGCTTCATCAGAACTAAGCAGACTGTTGCTTTAAGAGACTGACATTTTTTTGGTGCATATATTTGCAGGGTATTTTTAGTACAGAGTTATTTGTACAGAGTGCTTAAGAGAAGGTGTTAAGTTGGATTTGCATACAGGGAATCATGACAGTGTTGTCTGGACTACCTGCTGCTATCATGGATGCACGTGTGTATTCTTTAGTAAGACAAAGCCAGAGACACCCCAGTTCTTCCATCCCATTGACCTTGTTCGGTGAGCCTGATCTAGATTACGTTACACCAATCCTCGTACGCTTGGATCTGGCTGTAAATATAACATGACATACAGACTTTGATGGAGCTGATTTCCCCTTCTGGGTATTTACACTTCAGTCTGTGGGCTAAATTTAGGGGCCTTTCTGTCTAAAAATTGTCTGCACTGAATATTCAGTGTAGAGTGAGAGGAAAAAAACCCCAAACTCCTCCAAGGGAAGGTGTTACTAGATATTATTATTCCTTGGACATTTTCCATGTAATTTATAGTATCTTCAGCTAGCTAATGGAACAAAACTGACGCTGTCTTATTACTTGACAAGATAATTACCCAGCCATATAGTAAACAAGTTTCATGTAAAGGCTTCATATTTTCATAAGAGAAGCAGAAGTAGGTAATCCTGTTCCTTTTCTGAGCACAACAGTCAGGTGTTTTACACTTTAGATAATGCCATTTTATTTCTCAATATTGAAGACAAAAAATTAAATCCTGTCTCATCTGGTTGTTTTGAAGACTCATTGCATTAAACTTGTGAATATAGCTGCTGAACACGCAGTTACCCTAAGGATTGCCACAGAGTATGCAAGGATAAAGTAGATGAGGCACCACTAAACTGTGAAAATTAGGTGTTGCAAGGTTTGGCCCAAAACAAGGTGGTAGGATGCCATGACAACTTAGTACCACCTAAGACTGAAAAAATTCTATTTTATGTAGAGATTATCCCTGTTTTCTGTGCCACAGGAGTAACTTGTTTCTTGTTCTCCAAAATGGGCATCTGTGGATTCATCTGTTTCACATATCCTGACATCACTGCCTGTTTTGGCCTTCTGTATTTACAGAGGGTGTATTTGACTTGATACAGGTTTAAATCAGTTAGGCCTCATCAGAACATAGTGTTAAGGAGCCCCACTTTGCACAGCTCTAATTGTGTAAACAGTTTCCAAATGGAAATTTCCAGTGGTCAGTTAAGTTTCCAATGATCAGTTCCCCAAGAATTAGCCAGGTACTTACTCAGTTCTCTTCTTCCTGCTTCAGAATATGCTGAAGATTTATTAGATATGGTATTTGCAGAAGATGATACTTAAATTGATGCGTTATCTTCATGCCGAGTGTTTTCTGAGGGGTATTTTTGGTTGGTTGTTTTGAGAAGAAAGTCCTAAGTGTAAGTAAACATGGTATGTCCTTGTTGCGGCTTCAAATTGTTCAGATTTTAGCAAAACCAGTTAAATCTCTGTAGGGCTAAAAACCACTAAATGTGTTGGTGTTTTTTCAGTAGGTGGCACAGTGTATCCACCAACAATTAGTCATAGAAATAGTGAACTCCTTAAAAATAAACATCCAGAATGGTGGTTCATACAACTGAACCTAAACCTTATAGTTATCCACTCAGTATTTATAGGAAGCAGAACAGGATTGTAAACTTCCTCATCCCCTTGGCATTCCCAAACTTATTCTCCAAACCTGATGCAGTAATGGGGGTCAGCTCTACTATGGAAGAGAGCTCAGCAAGATTAGTGCTTTTTCTTGACACTGCCAGCAAGGTGTGGGTTATGTTGTTTGAAATGAATTCTCCTAGTGCAATGTATGTGAATCTGATCTCTCACTTCACACAGGCATATGAATAGCTAGCTGTCATCACTGCCTACATGGCGTTAAGATACCCAGTAAGTAAAAAAAAAAAAGTAGTAGCTAATTAAATATCCCAAAATCTGGAAGTAACTGGATTATTTTCTTCATGTATTTAGCTTCTGCCTTTTTTAACCTCTTCCTCCTTGCCAAGCCATTTGATTTATCTATTATTAAAAAGTGCAGTATAAAGATTACTTCATTATTGATGGGGCAGAGCTGTGATGCATGTTGGCAATACGGGCGGAGCCTGCACTTCAGAGCAGTTCTGGAGGCCCTCCCCGTGCTGCTCTCCAGGCGCTCTTTGTAGCATCCAGCTCCCACACGGGAGGAAACCACGTGGGGCCCCGCTCTATTGTGCGCTCGGGTTTCCTGTCAAAGGAACAGTTGAAAAATAAGCCAGGACTGTAATCCTCCAGTCAGTCCCCAGCGTGCAGTGGGCAGGTTCAGGGTGGCAGGACTCTCAGTTCTGCTTTTGAGATACCACCGCGTCCTGATTCTTGGAGCCAGGGCTGCCGAGCTCGCTGCGGAGCGTCCGTGCTCTGCAGGCTCTTTGCACACCCCGAGTTCCGGCCGTGAGACTTGGGGAACTCCTCACAGTCCTCCCCGTATTGCCCAGTGAAGCATAAGGAATTACAGAAATAAAAACAAAGCTGCTGAGGACATCTTTAATTCTTTTGGATGTGTTCATACCTCCCAACTCATTAGTGCCATTTCATTGCTCTTTTCTCTTTCAACCTAACCAAGCTTAAATTGCTTCTGTAATTGTGCCGTGCTCTCGGTTCCGTTGCATCCTCACTGTTTTACTGTCACTTTTATTTGCGTCAGCCATGGTCATTTTAGCATTCTTCATGTTACCAAGTTTTATGAATGAGAGACTTTTAAACTCTTTTTTTTTTTCCTCACTGAGGAGACACTTTATCAAGATCCACTTCCTCTGTCCGTGTATGATAAATAAAAGGCTGCTTCAGAAATGTTGTAAGCATTTAGGCATGTGAGTACATTATCTACTTGAATCCTTCTTGATGAAGTCATTTATTTATCTATGTTATAAATTAAGGAAATGGTGAGGAACACATGGTACCTGTAGTTTAAACCAGAAAGCAGTGCAAGGGAGAAGATGCAAACAGTGAACAAAGGAGACAGGAGAGCAGGTATACAAAGACAAGCACCCAGTTGAGAGCAAGATTGTAATCATACTGATTATTTTCCTAGCATATTGCTTTTTCCTGGCTTGCAGTTTTCACATGTACTCTTGATACCAGACATTGTAGGACGCAGTCACTTTGCCTAGCTTCATGACCCTTTCGAGTGCCATTCAGAACAATGGACCTAATTTACTTGCCCTAAATCACCCACTGGAGGAGCCTCTCTTTTCTGCTGAGGTATCTAGAGGGTTTTGTTTCATATTATTGGTGTCTGGAATTAAACAGTGTGAATATTCCATATAATGTACTTCTCTTGCTTTCCTGCTGTGTTTTCAGATAAGCCTGGAAAGCATCTGTCAAACTGAGGGCATTACCACAATTCCATTAATATTTTGTTGAATACGAACTCAAGGATATCGGAGTCCAAAAGATAATGCAGCTCTAATTGCAGCAGCTATGATTTCTAACACTCATTTTTACCTTTGAGAAAGGTGGTGTCTTTTTCTTTTTTACCAAAGGGAGAATAAAAGATATGGCTGAAGGAAGGGTTGTTAGTATATTCCCTTCTAGAACAGATTAATGTTCTGTTCATTTGACCGATAATATTATGATAAAAATATCAATAGTTAAATGTTAACAAGAATATAATTTGTCTTCACTCACACAAGCAGCTCTATTACCTGTGATTAAGGCATTCTTCATATATAATGCCTGTATAGTCAAGTATTTCAAGGTTAAAAGCGCGGAGTTGAAAGCACAATCTTTTCCTCTACCCACATTCAAGTTTGGTGTTGCGTATGAGGAATATGTTTGCTCTTCTCTGCATCTGCTACCAAAAGAACTGCTCCACCCCTTGTCCGAACACTGGCGGGCACGGGGGTGACACCCTTCGCAGGGGTGTTCCCTCTAGAGAGACTCCAAAGAGATTTTGACTGAATCATTGGTTTCTCTGCAGGCTGTAAAAAGCAGCAAAGTCAACTGTTATAAGATGTATTGTTTCCGTGATAAGCTCATGGTTTTCCTATGAGTTATTCCAAAGGCTCAAATAAGTAAACATGCAAATGATATGTCAAGATAGGAACCAAAAGAAGGGTTTTATCCTACCTTTAAGAAGTTTGAATTGGAAGGAGCCAACTTTCAGATAATGGCACAATGCTGCAAAAGGATCTTGAGTTGTGGAAGGCTTTAAAATAAAAGAATTGCCAACACGGGTATGTTTTCTCACATTTCAGTGACAGATTATTCCAGAGACCTCTCTAGCCCATTTCCTATTTCCTTTGCCCTTGGTCTGCTGAGTAATCTTTGCATTTTTCCCTAAACCAGCAGATCTCCTCTGTGGACGGAAATTTCTGATAAATGTTTTCCGTTGAACTTCCTTCGGCATCTACATTAAACAACGACTTTGCCAAGGATCATTTCCTGAGGTCTCTACTTTCTGCTTTCCGAACAACATGTTGCTTCAAGATTGTGTCATTCCTGCCCGCTCCCACTGCGGCTTGCTTAGGATTGCAGGAAATTTTCCACTCTCTACATATAATTATTTGAGAAATCACTCCAGAAATTGTTACCTTATCATTCTGTGGGGGCTAACTAATTTTAACTTTCATTTTAATTCAATTTTCATTTAATCGTTTAATCCTATAACACTGAATGAAAAATCAGTGCAATTTTGGAGTTAACAGTAGAGATATTGCTGAACCAAGATGATGTCAGAAAGCTAATTGCACTTTACGCTTCCAGTTTGGTTGGAAGCCTCTTCCATCAGGATAGTTATGTCAAAATGTATCCAACTAGCTTTGATCCCTTCAATACTGTCTGAGCTGTATAGATTTTAGCATTAGCACTCATGACTAAATATCTCCATGAGACTTTTGCCTTGTTTCCTAGGTGAGGGCTGGAGGGGGGGGTCAGTTGTGTGAAGTACAGGGTGGGGGGGTTTCTGAAGATGAGGCGATTTTAACAGAAATGTGATAGAACACTGTGTGAACCTCTGACTTTTTAAAATCTGTTAATTTAAATGACTTCTGGAGTAACAAAAGCCAGGTGGGAAAGGTAAAGATAGCCTTGACTTTTCATCCCTGCTTTCTGTGAAGCATATTTCAACGCAGAAAAGCAGCTAACCATTGATCAAGCTCAGGGTACCAGATACCTTAGTTTAAATTAAGATCATCAGACACAAAAATGGGCTATAAAAGGTTTCTGGAACTTCTAATTGGTTTGTTTGTTTGTTTGTTTTTTTTCCTAAAATTTTATCTAAAAGCCTAGAGAGAGGAAGAAGCTTTCTTTTCAGCTTTTCTTCTAAAGCTTCATATATAAACTGAATTTTGCAGCCAAAAGTAGTTTGAAATCAGCACGGCTGCCTATGTGGCCTATCTCCTTCACTTTTCATTTCTTTAAATGTGGAGATTATTTAAATCATTATTTTTTAAGTCAGGAACCAATGGTGGTGATAAAGAATGAAAATTTCTGTAAACACTTTAAAAATCAATTTTTTTAAATCACATTATATGGGAAAAGAATGAAGAATCCAACAGAAGATTCATTCTTTCCTGTTGCTTGGCCATCAAAAATCAATAATTTAAATCCCTTCTTATTACTATTAAATTCCATAAAATATTGAGTTTTTAAATTGGGGTTTAGATGTCTAAATTCTGTTGATTCTTATGCAAGCTCTTATTTTTCAGAGATTTCAAACCTTTGACTCTTCTTTCCTGCATTTGATGTCATCATTGACTTACTTTTAAGTCTTAAAGCAGAAGAGACTTTTATTTAAAGACTCTCACCTTTTGGGGGGCATTTTTTTGGCTATTTTTTAGTATGTGTTTTTTAGGAAAAGTAAGTTGGATTTTGACTGAAGGAACCCTTATCTGGGTTGAACCAACATTCACTGTGGAGAGAACACCTTGGAGAAATGTTAAAATCTTTGTAGAACATGAAGCTTTCTGTCAGGGAAGCATTTGCACATTACACTGCAGTTCAGAATATTGCAATGACGTGTGTCTGGGGGAGTTAGCTTGCAGTTAGCTAAAGTGGAAAATTTCATTTCATAGCTACTTGGTCCTTTTATGAACACTGGTGAGCTCTGTAAAAGGTGAGGTAACCCATTTGAAACTGGGAAAATATTCCTCATAGTTGGTGAGTCCGTTGAGCTGTGAGGAGGAATCGGTTTAAAGTCAGAACTACTGTGCTGAGCTCCATTGGCTTCCTGCAGAAAGTGGAGCTCTGCACCTTGATCTCCTGATGATTCTGACCTCCTGAGCCTGACGTGTCAGAGGCTGTACTCTCAGGTTATGAGCACACCAGCCTTGGTGCTGTCTGGCCTGGTACGTCCCTCTCTGACTTCTGTGGCACTGGTATCGCTCCTGAGGTCACTGTTAATGATGCCCGTGAATGAAATTATGATGTGCTCCAGAACAGTTGACAACACTAATCTGAGAGAAATTAGCAAGAGAAGTTTCCTGACCTCCATGTTTATAGAGTAATTAGCATGAAAACTGTAGGCCTCGTTTTGCCATCATCACAGTAATTTATCCAGGAAACATTTTATTTAGCCAGGAGACTTAGTTCAAAGTGCAACACTACCCTGTGTAAATGCAAGAATCCAGTTTTCAAGTGGGATTACTAAATACATTAGCAAATTTCTCCAGAAATCTTAATTTTCCTTGAAGCAATAACAAGGTTTCCTACAAGATAGTTGCAAAGCTAAGAAATAACAATTCTTGGATATTACAGATGGCCTCTTAAAAGCTAAGAATGTCCTTTTAAGGTTCAAGATAAGGCACATAGTGTAAAGTTCCATGTTTTAGGCTGCAGTATAGGTAGGGAATTAGCAGTTCAGGGGACCAGCAAACACAATAAGATCAATTGCAGTGATTTGATAACAGCTTTCATTTATTTTACCAAATAATCTACATCAGTATGCCACCGCTTCCAGTTTGCTAAAACCACTGTCTGTTCAGGCTCCTTGTTCTCTGATTTAAACTGTTTAATAAATGTATTTACAACAGTTAAAACTTAGGGGTTTATGTGCACGATTCAGTAGCAGCTAGTAATTCATTAGGGTTTTACTGTGAAAATAAGATGAGTGAGATATAGTTATGTTGGAATGAATTTTTTATTTAAAAAAAAATCTCTTAATCCTTTCAAGACAACATATAAAAGGTTGCTCCTTTAAACTGATGCGTAAAAAATTGTTAGCTTAACATTCTCTCCAAAGCACACTTCATAAAGAATATTAAGGTAGATCTTGATTGTGCTCTAACATTCCTCAACAAGGCCTATCTTGAAAAGTTATTTTTTTTCTAAAAAGGAAGTGATGGATTCAGAATAACTCTTTCTTTTCTTTTCCTAAATTTTTCTTCTGTTAAGAAACACGAGTTGACTCCAGATGAATGTTAATCTGTGCTGCTAGATGTTGTTCTCCATATACTGCAAAATGAATTTTTATCAGGAAACTTGTGTCATTTTTCCCTATAAGAAAACTATAAAAGGTATTCACTTTGAAATGTGTGTCTCTGAGTACATTTTCCACTGAAGAGTTGTCTAAAGAATTTCACCTAGTGTCATGTATTTTAGCTCATGTACTGATGCACATACTCCCCCAAACTGTTGTGGCAACTGATAAAAAAACCCCTGTACTGCTGGCTTACCGAGAATTATTTTTAAACCTTAATAATTTATCATGAAAGACTCTCTAATCAATATTATATAGCACTATGAGCTTGCTGCTTTATTACCCTTTTTATTCAAGTGCAGAAAGATAAAATATTGATTTTTGTTTGGTTTGTACGCTGCAAAAACAAAGGAGAAATGTCACTTTTGAATACCAAGGGTATAAGCCCATTCTTTTATTGATTTTAAATTAAATAAAAGATATGTAAGGCAAGGGTTGAAATTGCTTTGAGGAAAAATAAATGTCATTGAAATAATAAAAAAAAAGTCAAGCGATACCATTGAAAATAATTTATAGCAAGTTCATCTCTCTAGCAGAGCTTTCAAAAACTCTTTTGCTCTTAAGAGTCAAAGTAGTGTACGCAGATAATATTGCACGAACTTTAACGTCAGTACAGGTTGATACTATGAAGAAGAGCAGAACAGGTCTCTACTTGCGGAAGCCCGTGTCTTGGGGCTTTCAAAATGTTTTTGATGACTTATGTCTTTTGGATGTTGACTTGGACATAGCCACCAGCTAGATACTCTAGATACTACCAGTAAGAGCAACAAAGATGCTCCTATTCCCCCTTCTTCACAGCATATCAGCTGTGTACCTACAGTTCATCACTGTTTATCTTTGCAGTAAAATATACATATATCCAGAACTAAAAAAATAGAACAAGGAAAAAAAAAAAGAGGGAGGAGGGGAATAAAATAAATCTGCTTTCTGTAGATAGCTTATCAGAATACTTAATTTCAAGATTTTGATTTGAAAGAAGAGAATGAAATATTTCTCATGCCCTGGTTCCATTGGGTGAATTCATGGTCTTCTATTTCCATGTTTGTTTCTTCCTTTCTATTTACTTACTGTAGTGTTTTGGATATTTTAAACTGAGATATTATTAACTGGCCCCGCTCTGGCAGGGGGGTTGGACTCAATGACCATCAGAGGTCCCTTCCAACCCTGACCACTCTGTGATTCTGAGATAAGTGATGAGACTACGTCTGGTGATCATACAAAATCTTTGGCTTGCCAAGCAAAGCCGAGTGTGTATACATGGGTTCAAATTCTTACTGAGCTGGGAAGGCAGTGATGTTTGTCTTGTTTATAACAGGGCCATTTGCTGATTTGCAAAAGTAAGATTAAAGGGCACCTTGAATGGTTAGCAAGCTTGAGTACCAAGGGATAACATACAGTCATTACTGATGGATTCAATCTGATTCATTCTCAAAATCTCCTTCCGGTGGAGACTCCACCATCTCTTCCATGCAAGATTTGTCCTTCTTTATCAGTATGTTTTTTTTCTTAAGGGCTACTTAAATCCTTCTTGTTGTAATTTATGGCCATTATTTATTGGTCATCCTCCATATATTTGTAGGTGATTCCCTTTCTCTTTGTGGAAGTGTTTGAGACTTAAAGATATCTTCTCCTTTTTTTTCTTGCAGTCTTTTTTCGCATGTGTTTTCCTCACTTATGAGATGCTGTAGACCTGAATCCATCTCCCTGCTCTCCCCTGGACACTCCCCACATTCCTCCTGTAGTGCAATAACCAAAATCATTCCTGCAAAAGATTTGCTCAGTAGGCTGGGGGAATTACTTTGTGTCTTGATTCTATACTGATGCCTATCTACCTGAATATACTGTTTATCCATCTTACAGCAGTATGCCAAATGTGTTTTGTGTAACCTACGCAAAAGGAATTGGAACTGCATTCTAGTTTCTCAGGTTGTGAGAACACAATACATTACAACTGACTGCAAAATGAACTCTGCAATTTCATGCTTCCTCCACCCCATTTTTTCCCAGTATTGATGATTTATTTAGTTAAAGCCCATTTTAGTCATTCATAAAGGCAGTTTAAACACTTGGTGTCTTGCAAGACTAAGCTCTTGAACTTTTAACATAGGAGAAAGGAAGCCACCTGCTGATGAGAGAAAGAAAGTCGTGTTCTGGTATAAATGCTTTTTAGTAGGGACAGTTTTATAATGGCAATAATGTGCAGGAAGAAATTCCATATTTAAGTGCATTTGGAAGTGAATTTCTTATACCTGTGCTACAGGAACCGTGGTATTTAATAGGGTCTTTGAGCACATTGATGTACCGTGAGTTTAGTTTTTAGTCAATGAGATGTGGCACATATTTCCTCTGCAGTAGAGCTGAGCACCAGTGCAAATCTGATGTGCTCAGCAGTGAACTGCAGTTAGACCATAACCTTTGAAAGACAAGGAAGTATTTTTATAGACCTATAGTTCCGAATTTATACTTTCTACCCTTTTACTGTGCATTCCAGAAATGGAGCATTTTAAAATGACTAGTGAGGATTTCCTGTAATCCCAAGATGCTAAGAATTTAGCCACTATTAAGTAAGTGCTGTAGAACTTCAAGAATTAGAAGCATGGGTGGAGATTTGAGTGTGTACAGTTAGATCCACATAGAGTTACACAGATACTGATATACATATGTACTGTTTACAGTTCCTCAACTTCACAGTTACTTATATATATATGTAAGAGGTAAGAAATGTCCATAGACATACTCAAATAAACTCCAATAGGCAGGTTTGAGAAGACAGGAAAAGTAACCACACACCTTTTAATTTCTTTCTAGTTTTGCTGACCATATGCTTTCTGCCCAGCAAATTCAGGTCCTCTAATGAGACTTTCAAACTAACTTACAAGTTGTTGTATTCTTTCCCTGCGTGGTGATCAAAAACTCACTGTGTGTCAGCTGGGTAGAAATTAACATCTGCCATCTGTCTTCACTGTGACAGTTATCATCACATTGCTGATGTGGGAAAAAAGATTTCCTGTGTAAGTGCTGGTAGGTACAATTGGATTTCATTTCTTTCTAGTAGTCCTTGGGAAAAGGAGAACCCCAAAAGTATTAGGAATGTGAAAATTAGAGATCAAGATAGCCTATGAATAGAGAAGAGCATTGATTTTTAATGTTTAAGTTGTCTCTTCTGTTGAAACACTAAATGAAAATCTTATCGTGAAAAATTATCAATATTGTCCTGTCATAAACTAATTCTCTGCAAGCTGGTTTCTGTAATTTCCCATGTTGCTATTCTGATGCACTTATAAACTTATCCATCATCTTGGCATACTTAATTAAAAAATTATTTCCCCCAGTGATTTTTTTTTTTTACCTCCAGGTAAATTTTTACATGTCCATCAAAACTGATGAAAAAAAAATAAAATATCACTTTGTGCTGCAAGGCCATGTGAGTGTATGAATGTTTGAAGGAGGACTTGAGTTATTGAGAGAACACAAGGGAATGGGCAAGAACTGCAGCGAGAGAAGGAAGGAAGCTTCAAGACAGCCTGAGGAGGGAGGAGTTGAGTTTTTAGAGAAAGGGCACAGTGAAAGTGTTATGTTGTGTGCAGAGAAACAGCTTCCTTGGGTCTCACTGCTATTGCAGTATCACTTACATTCTGAAAAGGGCCTTTAAATATCATCATCAATGAATAGGTCCAAAGATGTCTGCCAATATTTTCCTGTCTAATCACAGTAAGTTCCTGGACTGTGATTTTTGTCTGTTAGTGAAAGAGGCAGACCCTTAAAGGTAAGGGGTTTACAGATTCCAGACTACCTTTTTATGGCTAAGTAACCTAATTTAGGAAACACTAATAGTGATTGTAAACCAAAATGCTCCTCTCCAGAGCTATTTTTTTCCCTCAAAACCATATCCAAGTTTTATTAGTACATACTGAAAAATAGAACCTGCTTACATTTGTAGTGGGGGGAACCTCATTCACCGTTCACTCTTAATGTAATACCATAGCTATGTCAGGGCCCATGTTGTAAAATAGCATTTTACAAGAAAAAAATACCTTAGAATGTCGTAAAGCATCAGGAAACAGCACAATAAATGATCATTTCTGAATTTGCATTAGTAGAATCTCGTAGCTTACAATTTATGTTTTTAGAATAAGTGTTCTAGAAGCATAATTTTTTTTTTCTTATCACCTGTGAATAAGCATTGGTTACAAAGGTCTTACCACTTCTGAGTAGGTAGAAATAGTATTCTGGGAGTTCACAGAATCTAAGAATAAACAGCAGAAAGTTATAAAATACCAGTTGCTGTAACATGAAAAATGAATCTTTTCTACAA
>JANHFX010027181.1:29571-73938 GCA_027560015.1 Chloroceryle amazona
CTACTTCACTTTGAGATTGTTTTCACGTGGTCAAATTCTGATGGATATCCTGTTTAATTCTAAGGAAGTCAATGGTTTAAATAAGGAAGAGATGAGGTTTATTGTTAATTTCTGCCCCTGCCATAGCACTGTTCGCTCTTCTACTGTCAGTTCACAACATACAGTATTCAAGATAATTTTCTTGCCTCTAATACAGCCATGGTGGTATTTAGCAGCTTGAGGAGAGTGGTACCAGTCAGCCCAAATAATATGTAATTGAATGGTATTCTTAAACCATCACAAAGGAACCATCTTTTTATTGCAGAAGTATGAACACAGAGAAATTATAATTACGGTTTAAACCTCTCTTTCTCGTATCAGATATAGTGCTACACTTGGTGTGATCTGACTGATTTAGGCACGATCTGGGACTGCGTGCCTACGTGAAACCCTAGCGGGTTTTGATTCAAGGGTTGATTCGTGGATGATTTTTTAATTTTTAACTGACGGGGTCCCTCTGCTGGATCATTTCCTAATTCACTGCACAGGTTTAGGAGGGGTTTTTAGGTTTGTACTTATGTGCACCATCAGTAATACAGAACATTTTCATAGAGATGCAAATAAATGCTCATTACATAGTGAATGCAGCTGTCTGCCTGTGATTTTAGTGATTAGCTTTATAAAGACATTTGCAAGAAGAAGATTGCCTTTTCTAATCCTATTTTAATGATAAATAAAATACAGTATAAGATAACTATAGTTGTAGAAAATTATAAGGAGGAGAATATATCGCTCTGAAGTATTTAAAATTCTTATTTTCCTTTAAAAAAAAAATAAATTCTGGATTGGAAGCAGAATGTTAAGATAAGAAGCATTACCTGAGTGAAGCAAGGGCACTGGCCTTGTTTAGAGTCTAATTCCATTTATGAGTTAGAATACCTCTAAATCTTTCAAAGATATTTAAAAGAGTAACACATTATAATAGTATGTTTATCAATATCATTGTATTTTTAATTAATATAAGGGGTCTGTTCTAAATATGAATATCAGCAATGGGCTGGGATTTTGAAGATTTAAGTTCAGCTTTAAGTGGTTTTGATCAGCGTTTCTGTAACAAAGCACTGGAACACCAATAATAATGCTTGAAATGCATAGATAAATAGATAATGCTTCAATAACATAATTTCTGCTGATTTCTTTAACTGTTTGTAGTTTATTGCTGAGAGATTGAGAATTTGAGTGCAGCTGCTCATAATAGAAACTGTTACCTTTAAAGAGTTACTTTTATTGAAAAACAGGATAATGGAAATTGGAATGAATCACAGAGCAAGATGCCTCAGTGCTGTTCAGTTATACTGCGTAGTGCTGCCCTTTTGGGGAAAAGCTGGATAAACTTCAAATATCTGGAACGTTACCGAGTACTTCTCCAAATGTACGTCGCTTTACTCATCATATGGTGTTTCTAGAGAAAAGGTGAATAAAGACTAAGGAAAATGGGTAAATATAGGAGATACTGCCGGATATCTGCCCGACATATCCTCTCCTCCTGCATGTGGCAGCTGGTGCCATGAGGATGAAAATTAATTCCTTATCCCTACAGTACAAGAAGTTCCACCTCAGCATGAGGAACTTCTTTACGGTAAGAGTGGTAGAGCATTGGAATAGACTCCCCAGAGGGGTTGTGGAGTCTCCTCTGGAGACTTTCAAGACCTGTTTGGGTGCATTTCTGCATGATCTGCTCGAGTTCTGTCCTGCTCTGGCAGGGGAGTTGGACTTTATGATCTTCAGAGGTCCCTTCCAACCCTTAACATTCTGCGATCCCTCTTTGCCTAGGCTATTTATGGGAATAGGAAGTGGGCAAGGCAGGGGAAAAGGAGCAGCTCTGTGTTGTATGATTTCTATCACCTACCACCTCCCTTATAAATGAGATGCCTGGCTGACTGTGGTGGGCTGACTTGATTGCCAGACACCCACTGAGTTGCTCTGTCATTGACTCTTCTCAACAGGACGTGAGCAAAAATATGATGAAAAAGCTGGTGGGTTGAGTTAAAGACAGGGAGCTTGCTTACCAGTGATCACCATGGGCAAAGCAGACTTGACTAGGGAAAAATTAATGTATCCCCAATTAAAATAGCTATGCTTAGGGTGAAAGAAGGATGATGTAAAACACGACCTTCTTCTCACACATGTACACACCAGGCTCAGCTTCACTCTTTCAGATCTAACTCTTCTACCTCCCCATAGCCCTACTCCAAGCAGTGCAGAGCAAATTGGGGGTTGCATTTGGGGAACAACAGCTCACCTCTGCTGCTCCTTCCTCCTCTCAGCTGTGCCAGAGTTCCTATGAGGAACTCTGCTCTGGCATGGGGTCCTCTCCAGGCTGCACTGTGTTATCTGCTGCCATGGTCTCTCCATGGCTACAGGGGAATCTCTGCTCTGGGCCTGGAGCACCTCCTGTCCTCCTTCTCCCCCAGCCTTGCTGTTCGCAGGGCCATTTCTCAGTTTCCCCCTGGCTCTGGCAGCTTTTCACCTTTCCTCAGGCACACTTTCCCCTGGCACCACCAGCTGGGCTGATGGGCTCTGCCTGGGGCTCTGCAGCCAGCCCCACACCTGCACCCACTGTTACCCTGAGAAGGGCTCCTCAGGCTTTCCCGCCAGCACCTGTGGAGGGGGTTCTTTGTAATCCCAGCAGCAGCCAGGAGGCCGTTGCTCCTTCAGCCAGGTGCAGCCATTTGCTGAGGGGCAGGTGTGGGCTCGGCACTGAGGCCCAGGGCTGGCTTGGCTCTGCATGCTCTCTGTACATGGCAGGGCTGTGTCGGGAAGGAGACTTGCTGGTGAGTATCAGTCTTAGAAAATAATAATTACTGGTTTCCTTGACTTTATTCTCTCATCCTTCTGCCTGTTGCTAAAGTTCTTATAATTTAAAATGTTGGTAGTGTTGGGTTTTATTAACAAATTTTTTCTGTGAGGCTTCAGGAAAGTAACTGAGCTTTCCTAGGCTTCTGAGAAAATCTCTGAAGTTTTAAAGGGAATTGTTAGACCCTTTATTATTGTTATTCTGTAGCCGAGATCATGTTGAAGAGGGATCAGAGGAAAGGGGGGAGTGCCGGGGTGTGGGGGGTGAAGGGGTGGGGTGATGAGATAGAAGCTATCTTTTTAGAGACTTATGATTTTTATTAGAAATTGCAAAACAGGTAATTACGTGAGGAATGGCAAAGAGCGAGTAAGAAATGTGAACTCTATTGTAGGAGTTTGTCTTTGATGCAGCGACTCTTTGATGCAGCGTCCAATTAACTACATTTAGAGAGGGCCTCTCTGAAGCCCCGATACAATGAACTACTTGTTTAGCTCCAAGCACATTCTTAAGTCAATGGACTTACTGTTTGTATGTGTCAAAGTGCTGGTTTGAATTGGAGTTTCAACATTGAATTTCAGACTAGAGCATTATGTAAAATACAAACTGGTACGTGTTGCAGTGTCATATACATTGCATATCATAAAAACTGAAGAAAAACCAAACCCAAAACAACAGCCTTTTGTCACCTACTAACGAAGCTGGATACTTGAGACAAACTGTTTCTATTATCCATAACCACTACTGTTATCTTTGCTGTAATAACCAGTTACTTACAAAAGAAAAGCAAACTCTGACCCAGAAAGGTAAATAGCTTTATATGTCTAAATCAATAAACCTAAGTACAATATTGGCATTTAGATTTAGAAGGTAATTCATAGTAAGTTTAGACCCAAGCTTTAAGTAATCTATAATGAGTTGACGTTTATCTTCTGCTCTTGTAATTGAAAGTAGTGACTTTTTATTTTTTCCTCAAGCACATCTATATTAGCCAGGTGGAATTCATAGTTGTCATTTCCACAAGGACAAATTGAGCAGAAAAAATGCGGCAGAAAAATTGCCCGTACAGAATCAAAGTTGTATCTGTTGTGTAGCATACAATGGGAATAAGATGACTAAGGATCAGCTCTGAGATGTGAAGATTACTGTGGTCTCTCATTTCTGTTAGCAGCTGCCTTTTACAAATAGCTGAAATTGTAAAAGTATCTGCAAACACACGGTGCTTTCCTTGCATTACAGTGTTATGTGTGATATTATTGGATCGCAGTAATGCTTGGGATATGATAAAGGAAATTTAGTTAATGTCTTTTAGAGGACAGTATCCCCCCAAAAAGTAAATTTCAGTTTAATAGTTCAGACCAATTCATATGTATAATTGGTTCAGAAACTGCTCAAAAAGGTAACTTTCTGTTAACTCTGCATATAACAGGAGCAATGGGAAATTTGTAAGGACTTGAGCAAATTAAAGACTGCAGGGGATCACTGGCTGCACCTGGCTAATTCACACAAGGTTCTGTAGTTGTACCGGGAGATGATTGCAGGTACACACTCCTTAAGTTCCTTTTGCAAAGGAGTATATTATATCTGTTTGAATTCCCTTGAAAGAAATTTTTCTGTTAAAGACAGAAATTTTTAAGTTTTGGAGCTCAAAGGTAGGGAAATATAACCTAAAACTGTCTCATTTCTCTAATAAAAGTTTTGAAGCAGAGATGGTGACACTGTAGGTGATGAGTGGTGATGAAGTGAATCAGTTGTGAAGAGCTGGGAGGTGTGGAAGTGTGATGGTCAGGACTCGCAGAAGGATACTTGTGAGCGGTGGCCCAGTCGTGGAAGTGTGGGAGCTGTTAGAGGAATAGCAGAGCATTAACAAAGATGCAAAATGACAAACTCTCCTTTGTTTTCTAGACCGGCCAAGTCCAGAGAGATTCAGAAAAGGACTTCAGGCTCAGAAGAACTGTCTTTGTCAACTACTTACAGGTATGTCCTTTTAGCTGATGTGCTCCTTGGTACAGATACTCGGCTACTGCTAAAATGCTGCTGCTAATGGAAAGAAGGGACTGCAGCAATCAAATAGTGATTTTTCCCTGGGTTTTTCAGTGGTTTATTTGTTTCATTTTTTTCCCATTTAAAATAAGGCAAGAAAACTTTGTGTGAAAATACAATTCAATACAAAAATATACAATGAACTACTGTGAGGAAATGAGCAGCTGACAGACATACTTTACTGTGATTGAGAGGAAACGTTTATCTGCTTGAGAGGAGAGCAGGTTTGTAGTCATATGTCTCAACAGAAGGAGAGCAATAGTGGAATATCCCCCGAAGCAGGGGCATTGGAGCATTTTGAGGGAAGGAAGGATGGTCTTTCCCAGAGAAGCAGCGGCCTGTTTTCTTGGCCATTTTACAGCCTGGGC
Source organism: Chloroceryle amazona (assembly GCA_027560015.1). Lineage (NCBI taxonomy): Eukaryota > Metazoa > Chordata > Aves > Coraciiformes > Cerylidae > Chloroceryle > Chloroceryle amazona. The sequence goes on from JANHFX010027181.1 coordinate 34,816, forward strand.
TGAAACTGTTATAGATGTTTTTGCACAGCTTAATGATAGATTAATAAATTCTGTCAGGCAAACAGGTTTTATGCAAGACTATCTCAAATATCCGCGCATCGTGTGCATTTCTGGACACCAGTAGCACGGAAGCAGCCCTGTTCTAGCCAGACGGTTTCTTGTAGGCCCTATTCTAAGCTGCAGTATCACTACAAAGACCATTCAGTCTGTAGTGCACTGTTTAGCACTCCGGAAAGCTTCACTGGCTTCATCTGTTGATTTTTCAGTCAGCTGATCTGGTTCTGCAGGAGTCAACCTTTTGGGCTGTAGGTTGCTTTCCAGAAGAGCCACGCCAATGTTTGTGCAGCACGCTGTACAGGGGGTTTGGAGATCCCTACCGCTGGGCTCTTCCCCCTGTTCCGCAGTCTTTCAGCAACCGCTCTTCTAGCGGAGAATGGGTGGATTTAGGGATGCTGGGAAGGGCATAGTAATGCATTGGTTTATTTTACTTCTACTTGATTAGGTGTTTAAAGATTAATTTTCAGACAAGATCCAAAACAATCGGATGCATAGCTGAACGGCTACTTAGCAGTGATCTAGATCTGATAAAGAATTAATGTGGATGGATTGTAATTGTTGGAGGGGCCACATAAAAAACTGTAAAAGGTCAGCTAGCAAAATAGCATGATATCAGTGATTTATAGAATGTATTGGCTGAGGTCAGCCTGCATTTCAATTATTAACAATTCAGAAGGACTTTTCCCTGGAACCTTCTGACTGAGCATTGGCATAAGGATGCGGTGTCGGTGCAGATGGAGAGCCTTTGATATTGGGTGTACAGGTTCATTTGATTTATGTAAATATAGTCCACTGTTTTCAGCCTTTCATCTGGGATCAAAAGATGGTTTTGAGGCTCTCATCTAGCCATCTATTTAAAAAGAGAACAGAACAAAAACGAAAACCAAACAAAAACTAACAAAATAAACAAACAAATAAAAAAAAACCCACAAAAAATGCCACAAAAAACCCCCCAACTGATTCAATTCTCAAAGTCATGCTTAAATTTGACATCCCAGTAACCATGACAGGAATCCATTGCCTGAACTAGGGATGGGACAGAAAGATTCAGTGAGGTTCATGTGTCTGTGTCCTTGTTCTGTTTTGATATATGTATTTTATAATCTTAAACATGTTAATTTTCTAAGTTCTGAAATATTTTAGGGAGATTTGAAGTCGGTGGGATGTGTAAAAAAAAATCTTTATAGCTGAAGAATACAGGAACACACCTTAAAACTTTTTCCTTTTCTTGTCCATCTCACATTCCGCCACTAGAGGGTAGTAAAATATTTTCAAGATTTCCTTTCCCATTGCTTTTATTTTATTCCTTTTTCCTTTTCTTCTTTTTAATGTTTGAACTGCTGTTAAAACGTATACCAATGTGGAAGGAGGTGATTTCCACAGTATTGTACTTTCCATGTCCAGATTTTCTAAGTCATAAGGATTTTTCCACTTTTGCTAAGAGATGCCTCATTCTTCCTCTCGTGTCTATGAAATTGTCTCCGGCTGGTATGTTGAAAGGTTTTGATTGGGAGTTTGCTGGCGTGAGCACCTCAGGCTTTGCTCTACTGCCACGAGTTATCAGGTTTGCACTGACTTGTGCTTCCACTGCAAAAGGTGTGGGAGTGTGCTTCAGGCTTCAGTATAGATCAGCACTGTCAGCAGTTTCCATTTCCCTCTTGAAAGGTAAACTCTCTTTTTCACAGCACTATGGGAATATGCTGTGATAACAGGGAAGGTTTTCCTGAGTGTTGACAGAGGTGAGAAATGACTGCCATGATCATGATAGAGGGAAGAAAAGAGACCATATGGGATGGTCAAAAAGTTTATTAAGATTTCCATGATGGAAAGTCTTTAGTGTTGCCTTAAGGGCATTGAAAGTGCTGCCTTGTCATGGATAGGTGTCAGCTCTTGGGATGTGTGTTTCTAAAAGCAAAATAAAGCTTTTTCCATACCACACTTCTATTGATGGTATTGGTTCTAAACGCTTTCTCTGCCTTAAAAATTCTCTTCTTTGGACAGTAAAGAAGACTGCGCTCTCCTCGTGCCCCATCTGCTAAAGACTGGGTGAAGTAGAGTGTGTCCCTTGGATAGGGATGTGGTGGTCCTATCGTATACGTATGCCACCAGAACCCGAAAGGTCAGTAGCCTTCAGTGGTGGGTGCCCAGTGATTCAGTTTCCAGCAAACCAAGCATAAAAGGGAGACGCTGAAAAACTACATCAGTATTCTTCTCCAAAAATCTGCATTGTGCCTCAGCTTAGGTTCCTGTGTGTGTCTTCATGCTGATAATCATTCACTGTCAGAGGATTGATTTGGGAGTGTATCTTTAACTAGTTGTGGTCAGGTTTTCTGGCTATTACTGCAGTGTTACCCATGACATCGGTAGCTGAGCTTAAGGGTACCTTTTTATAAAGTAAATAATATTAAATGTGAATGGAAAGGGAAAGAAGAGTACGAATACCAATGCAGTTTCTAGTATTTCTTGTTCTTTAGAATGATAACCATATTGGAAATGTATATACATCATTACTGGAGCACCATTCTGTGTACAGATGACTCCACATGTAACAGGTTATCCAGTATTATTACGTTACTGCAAACTTCAGAGTATACACGGTACATTTCTGTGACCATACTTTCTACTCTTTGGTGTACAGTACACACAGCTTACACATGCACATAAAAATACCTCTTACTGTTTACATAAAAATACAATTTTATCGATACACATCCTGTCTCATTGCTTACACGTTGACTTAGAGTAGTATATTGTTGAATTTTGTTTCAACAATGCACAATATTTGAATGTTGTTTCACTGCCTTTAGGACTTTTTCTTATTTACTACTTTTTTTTTTTTTTTCCCCCCCAAGCTTAGGCAATTTTTCAGATAACTAAAGGAATTAGAATTCTCGATCACAGTATCTGATAAATATTTTCTTGCTGGGGAGTGTTCCCTAGGATAAGGCTGAGGCTACACTTTACACTTGAAGTATGACAGTCAGCGACAATGGTCATCTCCGACTTACATTGTAGTGGTGACATTCTTTCCCCTAAACGTGTTCACGATGCTTCAGTCAGGCTTTGATTCACTGAATTTTCAGTAACTCAAAATAAAATTCCATAATAATCTCATTAAAGAAAGCAGATATTGCAAACTACGTGGTATTAATATTTTACTTGCACTTTTGTTGAAAAAAATGCACAGACTTAATAGATAGTTTTAGCTCCAGTAACTGCAAGCTGTAAGGTACTATCTGATTTTTCATTCTTCGTGGATCGTCTTTATTTGCGTTTAATACCAATTATTCAAATAAGAGAACGTGTCCACTTCCACAAATATTAGTTTTCTTAAATTGAGTGTAAAATTTTGTACACTACTGAACAATATGTCGTAGTAAGTTTACACTGAAGCAGTCTAGGAAGAGAATGTTAATTGTAGGAGAAGAATAGGCAAGGGACTAGCTTCTAGTGCGTAGGTGTAATTAGCCTGCCTGATGGTGCACAGGAAGAAACACCCTCTGGTTTTTGGGTGGTTTTTATTGCCATTTCTGTGGGTTTTGGTAGCTAGGCACAGAAGTAGAATGTTCTTCTATTGTAAATTAACTTACCCTTCTTTAACCTTCAGCTGCCAGAATTAGTGTTTTGGCTTTGCTTTTTCGTTTGTTGACTGACCAAATTCTCTTTTCTCAATGACTTCTGAATTATTTTGCAAAGCTTTTTTGACTGCTTTATCTCCCATTTCATTTCCTTTAATATCTACACAGGCTGGAATCCATACAAAAATGACATTGTTGCTGTGACATATTACCTTATTATAGACATCAATAATTTCCAAAGCTATTCCTACTCTAGTGATTGAAATTTCTAGGATGATATCAACGGCACTTAAAAGATCTGGAAAAGTGACAGATTGTAAAGGTTGTACTTTAGCAATCTAATTCAGCGCCATCAGGATAGCAAATAACTCAGCAGTATAACCAGATAACTAATCTAACTGGCTTCTTCCTCCTAAATTCACACATAGGAGGCTACTAAATCCTACCCCGCTATGATCTCAAGAATGAAACCGTGAAAGAAAATAGCAAAGATTAATTCAAGAAGAAAACATTAATTACAATGAAATGATTGCAATGAGATTTTTAGTCAAGTAAGGGGTTTCCGAGAAGGCAAAACAGTGCAACAAAACTTCCAAGTGAAATAAACCCAAACATTTGGGTTCTCCCATCACCAGTTCTATGAACCTTTAGAAGTTGGCCTAGATGATGTTTACACTGTTTGTTTTAGACAGGGAAAAAAGAATACTGTAGGAGCTGCTACTTTACATTATTCAGGAATTAAAACTTTTGGTGCTGTTATCAGTAGTTCACATCCTGATTAATTAAAAATCTGGGGTCTCACCTAGTAATTGCTGAGGGTTCAAGGAATTATTTCTCTTCAGCAAATTTAAAGCCTTTAACCCTAAACATCGCCCCCGAATTTATTGCAGCAGACTGGATTGAGAGAGATGGCTGATTTCTCTGTTATTTTACCAAATCCGACCAAATTGTTACAGTCCATCAACTCATCCTGTTTTTTCTCTGCAGTCTCTTAGTCTTGGAACTACCAACAATAACACTGCTTCCTTATGAGCAGAAAAGAACAGCTGCTCAGATCACTTTATTTTCCCACTTCATTGTCCCTGAAAATATTTTTTTGAATCACTTAAGTATCTGATTTCTTTCCACCTGTGATGTTCAAAATTCTTTTTTTTTTTTCTTACTACTACTAGTAGCTTCCTAACATGGTCATTTCTTTAACTGCGCCTTATCCACCTCTCCTTCTCATGTCAGTCGTTCTGCCTCTGGACTGTTCACTCCTACAAGGAAAGTCTCTGCTCAGTAAGGGAACCGTGTGCGTTCTCAAGGCACAGCGTGTAAACTCCTTCCCAACATCCATATCCCTGCAAATATTAAACAGACGTGATCGTGACAGCCGTTGGGAAGTTCCGATAAATCATTTGTTTTACTACTTGCAGCTATTCCTTAGTAGCCAAACTACTCAAGAAATAATAGAATGTCTTGTCCAAACCATTAAGACCACAAGGATCAGCTTGCAGGGCTAAGTATGACATATATATGCAAATAATTTAAATCCAAATTTTAGGTTTTAGTGAATTCTTTCTGTTTCCCAGAAGCCTCTTGAAGTACTCCTAATTTCTTATTCTTTCATTGTTCAATTACAAAACTGAATTTGATGACCATAAGTCATTTTTCAGTCATTCCTCTAAATATTTAAATTCTGCAGTAAATGTCATTTTTCCTTATTATTGGAGATAGGGAGGTAATGAATTTTCAGTAACTTGAAAGAATTCATAGATAATTTAAATTGCCCACTTCTGTGAATACCTGCCCTGAAAATTACCCTGTGCTTGCGCTGAAGTTAGACCAGGCAGCATTGTGTGTTCTTCAGTTCTGACATTTCATTATGTTGTCACTTGATGATATATACAATAGAAGAAGCAGCAGTTTTTAAAGCAAGGATTAACTATATATATGCTATTCCATGGTAATCTCTTTTTTTTTTTTCCTCCCTTATAATCTAAAAGGCGGTCTTTCTGTTCTGTAGGAATATTAGGATTTATAGGAATGCTAATTTCCAACGTGAAATACCTTAATTAATTTGCATGCTGTCCATTACTCACACAGCCTTGCCCTTCAGCTGACTATTGTCACCTTAACTTGATCCCTTTATTTGAGAAAGCATTTTAACAAACTGTTGCGCTCTCGCACGCATTATGTGCTGGAGAATTAAGAAACTTAAGGTTTAACACACCCACGTAGCCATATTTTAAAGCAATATCACAAGCGAGATTGTCCTTTTTTAAACAGGATATTATAGCATTTCTCTGTCTATAAATACAACACATAAAGCTCCTTATTACCAAATGCTTTATTAACATCAGAAGACAGTCTTATGACATGATCTATGGTTGATTGATTTGCCTGAAAGCCACTTTAATACCGAGGAAGAAGATTATTCATCTCCAGAAAGAATGACAGTCAACAATAAATCATTTCCTCCATCTTCTTACATAGCGATGAAGTTAAGGCTATCAGATGATAAGAACCTAAATCAAAGCATGATCCATTTTGTTTCTTTTTCATTTCTTTTATTTATTTATTTTATTTCTTTTGACTAGAAAATGCGTAAGATTGCTTTCCTATTTTTTCATCGACCTAATGCTACAAACGTTATCACTGCAGGTAGGATGAGCTATCAGAAATTTAAACACAACAGGAATGTGGGTTTTGCTACCCTAAGTTGAATTTTTACTTGATTTATATTTAACATTGTCAAAACCTATTTGTTATAACCTTATATAGTTAGGAAATTAACTGAATTTAAGACATGTTTTCTACAATCTCAGGGTTTAAAGTGTGGCTTAGTACAGTGTTGGGTTTGTGTTGGTTTTGCATATTTTTTAGAGCTCCTTCACTGAAATATTTGGGTTATCCAAGAGCGTGAGTATTTATGGAATGATTTTTACCTTTGTGCTCACATTGCTTTTGAAATTCCATGTGTTATTTTTCCTTTCCTAAAGAAGTAACACGTAGTTGTGATACCCCAAGGGACTGCCAAGGCAGGAAAGCTACAGCAGCAAAATGTTTTCCAAGAACATCAAATGTTAGGGTAGGTCAGCAGAGTCCCCTGCCTTGAGAAGTCCTGCCTGTCCTTGGGAAGAAATGGTTAAGTGGGAATGAAATCCTAAATTTCAAGTGGAGTCAGGAATTGTAAACCTCACCTGAAAGCAGGAATACTCAGGTTGGAGCATTTTGGGTATCTGTCTGGCAATGACTATCCACAAACAGCAAAGGAGCAGGGACTACAAGCAGAGAGCAATTTTCCTAATTGAACAGTGACTTGCTAGACAGCGAGCATCCCCTGAGTAAATCTGTTTAAGCACTCTTGGGGTTTGGGGAGAGGTACAAATAGTAATGCTGTTACTTTATTTTACTTTTTTTTCAATATTATCATGTTAATTGCTCAAATCACATATGTTAGTTTATTGTTACTGTTGGCCATCATTAACTAGACTGAAAGTTAGACCTCTGGTACACATAGTAGTCTACTCAATTCAGGCATTCAGGTCAATATTGGCCTACATTCTATAGCTGCTTCAGGATGTGCTGCTATAGGCCTCTTAGACAAGAAGCTTTTGGCAGTTCCTTAAATTTGTGAGTACAAATCTGTGCAAGCTGATGTTATATCTCTAGCTTTTTCTATTCTGTTAACTCTATTCAAGGTTTAGTGTATAGATGGAGAAGAGAGAAGGAACAAAGGATAGAGATTCATCCTAAGAGGAAACTGGCCAAATTAACATGCTAGGTATTAATATCATTTACCAAACGTAACATTTTAGGCTTACTATGCACTGCTGTTTTTTCATGCCAGGTAATAATCATTATTATTTCTAGTTCCATGTATTTCCCCCCCAATATATAACCACTGAGATTGTGATGTTTTAGGAAGAGTTCAAATGATTACATTCGTAGCTGACGTAGAGGCTGAAATGGCATTTGGCATGTCAGAGTTAGAATGGGCTTCCAGCCAGTCATTTATTAGTCTTTTTTAGCAGTATTAACAACTTGCGTTTCCCTGGCGTTCTGGGCGTGCAGTGTCATATGAGGCTTCTCAGTACTTACAACTGAAATCAGTGGGAGCTGTTTCTGAACAGACAGCACCTTATAGTACAAATGGCTGAAAAATGTGAGGTCTTGAGCCAACCAGAAAATTGAGTTTAGCTGATATTTTTGCTCCCAATCCTTTATCTCACCTTGCTATTTAGTAATGGCAGTCACAGCACATCTTATATAACAAGGTTTTGGAAAAAATAGTAGAAGCAACATTTGTGAAGCCACAGTAAGGACTATGAATAAATTAAAAGCACTATCTACAGAGCAAAGTTTGAATAGTCAACAACAAGCATAACATCTCGATTTGAAGGACAGAATAATATATTGTGTTGCTGCTTGTAACTTCATCATTCAGTCTGTGCTCTTACTGCTGCGAGAGTCCTAGGGCAGGTGGAAGGTAGAGCCTATTTAGTCCCACGATAGAAACCAATAGATTTTTAGGAGTACCAAAATAATCAAGCAAGCAGAGTGTCACCACTTCCTATTTTTTAGGAAAATAAACCTGCTGCCCTTCAGGTTGTGTTCTGGTGTTTGCTGGTTACATTTTTTTGGGTTGGGGTTGTGTGTTTTGTTTCAATGAGAAGTGCTGGGGTTTGGTTGTGTTTTGGGTTTTTTTTGTGGGTTTTCTTTTATGGTTTTGTTTGGTTTGTTGTTTGTTTTGCTGGTGTGGTTGGTTGGTTGGTTGGTTTGGGTTTTTTTTGTTTTGGTTTGGGTTTTTTTTCCCTTTCTAAATAAAGGCATTTCTGGCAAAATTGTACTTTCATTAATTCTGTTCCAGCTTTTTGTTAAATCTCTTATTGTGACGCTTAGATAATCCAATGAATTAGGGCCTTCTCGATTGCTTTGTTTTCTGTTTTAAAAAAAATCCTTATTGGCTTTAAGCATTCTGAAAGCTTTATTGAGGTTTTGCTTTTCCTTACTTGACTGTTGTAAACCCACTTAGCGTTGCCTTATCAAGTGCAACTAATTAACATCAAAGGGATATTGTTATTCATTATCGTTCTATGATCAGTCATGTATACCGTATATGCTGAATTGGCTCTTTTGAATCTCATTCTGTATGCTTGCTTTAAGTTTCCTATAGATTGCCTTCTTCATTTGCACAGTACCACAGAAGTTAATATGCATCTGCATTTAAGTGGAAAATTACCTCTTCCTGAAGAACCATCAGACCTATCTATTGGCATTTTCTGTAAAATAGATACACAAATATTTCAGTGCTAACAGGCAAAGCTTGCCTACGCTCCTTTATTTCCTTACTCCCTTTTGACTTACCAGGTTCGTGATCAAAACCCAGCCTGCAAAATTCTGCTAGATTTAATTTCATCTCGTAGGGATCTGGTTTCCTTACATGTGTCAGTATTGCTGACTGAGAACCCATAGATAGACAAAGGGCTGCATAGATACCCTGGCTGTTTTCTTTCACCCCACCATCACACTCTACTTCCCTTCTCTCTCTGCAGAATATGATTTCCAGTTCCTGAAATGAGGAGGGAATTCTATCAGTGTTGCAGAAAATGTCTTGTCACTGAAACAAAACCCTGAAACTGCAACTCTTTACATTTTCCATTTTGTGTAGTTCAAAGTAGGTCTGCTCCCAATATTCTGGAGGTTTAGAGAAGACTTTGATTCTCGTAGTTGAGAAGGGAGTATAACTCGTGCAGAAATACACCATAATGATTCTCAAAAGTTAATGTTTAATTTTCCATTGGAGGTGGCTTTCCTGCTGCTTCATAGAATCACACACATGCTTATCTCACGACGTATACAGCTGCCAACCACAGTTGTAGAAATTAGGTTATTTTTTTTGTTACACGCGTGAATATCTATACATCTTTTTTTCCTGGATTCCCATCCTATTTATATACCAGCTTTGTATTTTTATGCCTCTTTAATGTCTAATAGTTTTTTGGAAGCATATTTACGTCTTGCGGTTACATTTATGGCTAAACGAGAGGTGTTTTGTGTGTTGTGTTGCTTTTTTACATTCAGCGTATCTGAAATACAGTGAGGTCTCTGGTGCAGCCCATAAAAATGCCACTTTTCTGTTATAAAACTGAGATTGTTATGCCTCGGAGTGTTCTGAACTTCATGGACATTGTTCACTGTTGCAAAAACTGACAGGAATGTCATTGGTACTAAGAAAATACAGATTTTGGGGGGTATCTGTTTCCCATGGAAAAAAAAGAGGATTTTTTTGACAATTTGATATCAAGTCAGACAGAAACGACGCCATTTAAAATAATAATTAAAAAAACCCACAAAGCCTCAAAGGAAGGGTGATGTGTATGTACTAAAGGGGACTTTTTGTCGGGGGGGGAAGAAAACCTGTTTGTAAAAAAATAATTTTGGTATGCTTTACTTTCAGACAGGTAGTAGAGACAGTTGCTAAAGTCTTTCATTTTAACTTTGGCCCATCAGTAAGGCTATAGAGAATTCCAGCAGCTTCTGTGCTCTCCATCTGAGACTGAAATATTTGAGAACTTAGAAGCATGGATGAAAAAGAAATAGCAGTGTGATTAAAATATTTAGAATCAGTTTATGAAAGAAAAAAAAAAAAAAACAACCACAACAAGAACAAAAAAACCCCCCAGAAATTAGTGTTGTACCAGTAGCAATTTTCTTTGATTCTAAGTAATTTCCAAAGAAATTAGTTACAAATCAGAGTTTTCTAAACTTCTGAGGTAAAGTTCTGAAAAAGCCAGATGTATTGATCAATTTTGCCTAATGCCTAAATTATGTGTTTGAAGGAAGACTCTTAAATTGTGAAGAGTTGCAGGACGCTGCATGCGAAAGCGCTACAGGCAGAACACTGCCTGCAGAAATACTTCAAAACTTTGGTTATTCTGTGAACAAATCAATCTCTTTAGTATTGCTCAGTTAGTTACGGGGTTTCTGAATATCGTTAACTCCGCTATCCTTTTTTATTTACCCTGCTTCTCCTGGTTTTTCCTGTGATCTTGTGATATTTTTGTCACATTAGAATGAACTGACTGTTCTTGCCATTTGCCGCCTCCACCTCCTCCTCATTCAATCTCCATTTGGAGTTGGCTGACTTAACCTGACTTTGTTAATGTCAGTTAATCATAGGAAAAAATAAAGCGTGGGCATATTGATCCCTCCTCTTTCCCATTTGGAGATCTTTCTGTACGGTTTCCCTTTGCTCTCTGACGCAGGCTTCTGGCATCGTGGTGTTAAGTTCCTCTAGCAGTTCCATCTTGCCTCGGGCATTTCTTCCATGTCATCCACTGCACCCCATCATAATTTAATATTTTTTCAGTGCATTTCAGTTTAACCCCAGTAGGCAGCTGAGAACCAGCAGCTGCTTATTCACTCTGCCTCAGCGAGATGGGGGAGAGAACTGAAAGGGTGAAAGTGAGAAAACTCGTGGGTTGAGGTAAAGACGGTTTAAAAGGTGAAGCAAAAGCTGCGTGTGGAGGCAAAGCAAGATAAGGAATTAATTCACGGCTCCCCATCATTATCACTTATATCCAGTAGTCTCTGAGCATTCCCAGTTGAGAAGACTGCATCACTGATACCTCACTGCTGTGTGGTGTATGTTCCTCTCTGCAGCAGGTATATCAACAGCCCAACTGACTTAAGTTCCATAGATTGAATATGCTATCAATTTTAGCTTGGGGGAGAGCAGTGACAATCTGCTTATGTGACTCAATCACCCCCTAAAACATATACACTTATCAGTTTTGAATGACTAACTTCTTTTGTACTCTGTCTTTCTAAGTCTTTTTATAGGAATAAAACAAACAAAAACCAGTTGCAAACTACATTATCATTCATGCATCCCAGGTAGTTCTAACATAACTTGAACGTGCAGAGCAGGGGGAATAAGATTTCTTGGGTTGTGTAGCTAATTCCTCCCTTGAAAATATGATTTCTTCATCAAGTATTGCTTAAGTGGCCTTCAGTATATGTCAATCCACCTGGTCTATAGGTTGTGTGAATCCTCTTTTTTTGCTGTTTTGTCTTCAACACCCTATGCATAGTAAAGCAGGATGTCTCGAAATTGAAATGCAATGGAATAATTTCAAAATTAATGCTGAGTCATGATTTAAGCTACATTCATATTCTTATGTTTCATATCAGATCTTCCTGTAAGTTGGTCATACATGCCAGAATAATCACACGTGCTCTGGGAAAGCAGCTGAACAAGAAACAATTTATGACTTCAGTGCATCAACGCCCATTCCTTCACCAAGTTGCATCCACGAGCTGAAAAGTACAGGAAATGGATAAGGAAAACAAATTCACAGCAGATTCAACACTTAGGTTTACAACCAGCATGAAGGTTGGATTTACCCTTTAGAAGGAGCACGTGAAAGTCAGAATGTAAGAGAGAGACATTTCCCTAAAGAGGAATAAAGGCTGGTGTGCTATTAGACTCACAGAAAGAATGAATAAGGGCATCCCCAGTTGAAGGTTCAGCCACCATTTCAGTTACACTGAACAGTTTGTACCAATTTAGATTATAAAAGTGAGCTGCATGCTTACCTGACAGCACGTGGGAAGAGGGACGGTGACTCCAGGGGTGCACTCAGTTCCAAAGGAATTGGACTTCATTGCTAAAATCACACGAAGATTGGATTTGTTGGACTTTTGATAATAAAATGTGAAGAAGTTCAGCAGACAATAACTCCTATCAGATACTTAGAGGTAGGTAGGTAGGTAGGTAGGTAGAGCCAAACCTTCAAAGGACTAATTTTCTACGTGGCCTCTAAAGATAGTGGCTGATTTCCCATTATCTCTCTATTTTCTTGTCTTTTGCACAGTTTTAAGCAAAGGCCTGGGATTTGGATACGTACAGGAGTTTGGAATGAAGTGAGCTTTTTCAGTTGAATGAGGGTGTTTTATAAAAGTCAAGGACTGATTAAAAATACATGTTTTCAGTGGCTGGGGGCAAAGCATAATTTGATTTTTGTATTTCCTGTAATACCATAATTTCAAAACTAATGGGCTAGATAAGACCTGAAAGACTAACAGCCAGGAGTTACTGGTGTTGTGGGGTCTGCACACACAGACTCATTCTTATTCAAGGTGTCCACCTTTGCCAAACTTCATCCCTTACAGATATTGAGACTTAGTACAGCTTGATCTAAAATTAACAGTTAGAAATGCTGATTAGCATGACTATAATGTCTCTCTCTGCCTAATATATGCTTTGCAAGAAGGTAGCATCCCCTAGGAAAATTGAAAGCTGGTGGAAAACGTGTTTGTCTGTAGTAGAAAGTGTCTTTATACAAAAAAAATCCAAACAAGCAAAAAGCGCCACCCCACCCCCAAGACAATAAACCCAAATAACAAAAAAACAAACATAAACCATTGTAAATAGTAATTATTATTGTTTTATGCTGTCAGACCACATAATAGTGTCTGGGGTGGAAATAAAGGCACATAAAGAGGGGGGAAAAAAGAATTTCTTAGTCCTTTCTTATGATTTAGTAGTTTTTTTTCTTTTACATATGTTTAAATATGGTTTGTTGGACCCTGCCTTTGAAATTGAACAGTTTACAAATAAGAGCTTACATATAAAAAATTGCGTAGGTTACGTTGACATATGTGAAAACTTTCATGTAGTTATGTACCCTGTCACATGTCACATAGACTTTCTTACATTTAAACCAAAATGCTATCATTTCTGCTAATTTAGTAACTGATTCACTTTCATCATGTGGAGTCAGTCAGGATTTTTGTTGAAATAGGTTTCAAGATTTTTACTAGATCACAGAAATGAATACATGCAGCACTACAAACTCAAGTTCCTTTGCACTCATCAATTTACTGTCTAGACAGGGAGTACTGCTTCTAGAATGTGGAAAAAAAGGGGAGAAAAAAAATCAGTTCTCTTAAACATTTTGTCATAAAAAAAAAAACCTACATTAAACATGGTTCTTATTTAGTCTTTTTTTGTTGTTTTTCCATAAGTTTGGAATAAGTCATCTTGTATTTGGCACTGACTGAAAAATGTAATTTGACATTTTTAAAATTAAAACCGTCATGGTATTTAAAGATGAACTTAAGCTCTACTAATTCTATTAAACTGTAGGCTGCCAATGAGTTATAAAGTCTAATTAATCATTTTGTCAGCTTTGCCTTCTGAAGCTAGTCAATATAAATTTGAATAAATAGGAAGCTGTTGACCCAGGCACCTCTGTATGTTCTGAATAAAGATGTGCCACTAGTAAAACACTCTTAACTACTACCTATTTTGACTGCACGTAGTATGCACAAGCACGGTGGGGAATTACACAGTGCTAACATAGGAGCATGGTGGTAAAGTCTTAGTTGTTTAGGTTTTGGTTTTTTGGTTGGTTTGTTGTTTGGGGTTTTTTTTGTGATGATAATTGAAGGTTTAGGTGTAGTAATTTCTTCTGTGTTTCACCTGGACATAGTGATTTTGAGGATAAAAACTTTTCAGTCAAAGTTTGTCGCTGACACTGCAGTGTGACATGTCACATCAGGTTGCATCGATAGAGCCGTGTTATGTAAAAGTAATGAAATGTGACTGATAGAACCCAAGATACTGTAACATACTGTAACATAATGTGTCAGCATTTCTTTAATGCAGCCTTTCAGGAATGCTTTTTGGTAAAATATCTTAAAATTAGTTACAGAAAGTGATGAGGAGATATAAAATATCTATACTCAGTTGCTGAAAGGAACACATGAAATAATCGAAATTAAAGAAATAAATCTCCAATCATTTTCTAAATTAGCTAGCTGATCTGAAAAATTACAGCAATGAAGCATGCACATCATCCCAGATAACTCTGTAACTGTGCTTTATAACATTGGCTTCCTGATCCTGCCCAAAAATAAAAGATTGCCGGTGTTTAATACAAAATTACATTGTCACACTTGTGTTAGAGGAAGTTCTGCAGTAGAAGAAACTTTTATTTCTCTAATATATTCTAACAATCTGGGAAATGTAATTTTCACTTAAAAAATCATGTTCCTACAAACAAAATGATTATTTGCTTTTGTAGGGGCTGGGCTGCATCCTTTTCTTAATATCCCAGTAAGCTTTTGAACCTGGAAGCGGAATTGCATGGTGTGAAGGATGTGACATATAAAACACCATTGCCACTGACATCCTTCTTCTGAGGATGAAAGACAGTGAACTGTTTGTCTTCAGCAGATTAACAGGGAAGGTTGTTTTTGTTTGTCTGACTGGTCAAGGACAATTTACAGTTCAGTTACTCTGAAGGAAAGACTTGTTGATTTGAGAGCACTCCTATTATAGCTCCAGGTAGAGGATGATAGATTTAGCCGTCATTGTGATAAACTGCAGCCTATGCGCTGGCAATACACAAAATAAATAAAACACTAGTAGATCTGTTTGGTTCAGCTACTTAACAGCGAGTGCTGGCATGTAGGTGTCGGCTTCTTTAGTGAAGGAACCAAGGATTTAAATGTTCACTTTACTCCAAACATATCTTGGGCTTTCTGGTAATATATATCCTTGCTAAGAGGAAAAAACTGTACCCAAACCCGATGCTTTTCTCTGTAAAAATGACTTGTGAATCTCAGTAGGTCAAAAGTAAATGTTATACTTCCTACAAAACACTTCTACTTGTCTTTACACAGTTAAAAATCTTGTTTTCTCTATTTTTTTCTGATCTTTGAATTTCTGAGTCAAGACTTTTAAAATCTAGTTCAGCATTCAGCCCGTGCAATATTGTTCTCTGTAGAATATCCTCGCTTGGAACAACCTCTGTGACAAAGAGTGCACAAATTTTCTTACAGGTTTAATTGATCTATTACTTCAGTTGCTTATTATGTGGCTGGCTATTACCCTTGATAGCCATTATCATTCCATTAGAGCAGTGTTGTCAGGTTTTAATTGCTTATCATGTCTTTTAACATATATTCAATATATAAAGCAGCTCCTGTTTTATTTAGGAATGGGAAATGGTTGATAGTCCACTAAGCTTTAACTAATAGGAATTTTCTGCTGTGTAATGATAAATTTTATTCTTCCTCTCTTGGTGACATGAGAAAAATCACTACTAACAGTGCTAACTCCACCATATTCTAGTCGGTTATGCCACTCTACAAATTTGCATTTTAAATTAAAATTCATCCACTTAAGAACAAGTATTAAGGCTGTAGAAATAATAGTTAAAAAAAATTTCTGTTTACCCAGCACTTTCCTGCACATTTAATGCCAGGCTGTCCTGTGCAGGGAGGCTGTATAGCCCGATCTTGGACTTTCCAGTATGCTGTGGTTCCAGTAACACTAATCCTAGCCTGTATGTTGTCCCTGCATACCTGCTGCTTTTAATTCAGTCAGATCGGGAATTGAAAATGGGGAAAAAATTCATGTCCAAAACTCAACATTTAACCTCCATTGTTCATTTAGACATGGTGTTTAACAAACTATCCAAGCAAGAACAAAGCAATTAAAGGAAGTGTTTGTTTGTATGGAAGACATGAATAATATGTGCTATAGAAAATGCCATCTGGAGAAAGAGTGAAGCCAACTGACAGTTGTGAGTCTGTAGTTTGCAGTGCTGAGTGCTGCCCACAATAACCGAGTGCATCTCTGTTCTGTCTAGAGGTTAGATCAAGAATGTTCATATTTCATATATTTCCATCTTGCAGTTCAAGCAGTGTAGATGCAGTCTAGATCAAGAGGTCTTACGTTCAGCTTCAGTACACATCGCTTTCAAAAGCAGTTACACAGTTTTCTGTTTTTCAGGATATGTTTGGAGGCTGTTTTTTTTAAACAGTCCCTTTTTATTTGCAAAAACCCCTCAACAGTTAACAATAGCAACTAAAACACTAGGTGAGTTTCCCTCTGACTGCACTGATCTTTTTTGTTTTGGATCCTTCCCATAGTATGTTTGTTATCCTTGAGATGTATTTTTATCTATTTAAATACGTTGACGTCACCTACTGATTAAGGAG
The DNA here is from genome assembly GCA_027560015.1 of Chloroceryle amazona. Classification (NCBI taxonomy): domain Eukaryota; kingdom Metazoa; phylum Chordata; class Aves; order Coraciiformes; family Cerylidae; genus Chloroceryle; species Chloroceryle amazona. The sequence goes on from JANHFX010027181.1 coordinate 51,453, forward strand.
AGAATGGCTTTCTGAATAAGACTTGGAAATATAGGGAACTGAGATTCTGTATGAGACAAGAAAGGCACAGAATTGCCTCTTCTGTTCTCCAGAAAGGGGATCAGAGCACATGATGTACGTTCTGCTTTCTCTGTGTGTGAGCCTTGACTGGAGCAGGTAATGTTATTAAAGGAAATGGTGCAGAGTGATGTTGGATCATTCTTTCAGCGAGGATGGACTGTTCATCGTTTCTCTGATCTCATTCTGTGCTTAATATTGATATTTATTGGTGAACACGAAATACTATTTTACAAATATTTGTCTTTGCTATTGTGTGGAACCACCCAGGAAAAAAAAAAAACACCTATCAATTGTAATCATAACTAATTTAGGGAAAAGGAGGAAGCGTAATGATACTGCACGCAAAACGGTTTGACAGTAAAGAGTAAAATCAGTGTTACTTTTGGTTCTGTTGGGTTTTTTCTAAAAGGAGGTATAAATGTCATCAGCAGTACTTCAGTGTGGATAAGCTTGGTTCTGGGAGACCAACCTGTGGCAGTGGTTTCTGCAGAGGATTTTGATGCCCCATCTCCTTTATTTAGTAGGTTACTTACAGGGAGGGAAACAGACCTAAGAGTGGATCAGCTCATCCCTACGCTTTCAAATCAAAATTCTGTTAGGAGAACACTTAGATGGTTTTAATGCTGGCAAACTGAATCTCCACCTGGCTTTGACAAAGTTTTACACAGCTCTGTTCTTCTAGTTTGTACAGCTTGATACATTTTTTTTTAACCTCTTGCTTATTTTCTTTTTACAACTGACTACTACTTACTGAATTTGTTTAATTTGAGTTCTTGAATAAGTTTTACTTATGCTTGCGGTGAACTTAATCTGTTGCACTTTTTATACAACAGTACAGTAATTACCGAAACTGCCAGTGGAAAAAAAAATACAAAACAATGAATAAAATGCATGCTACGTCAAATAAGATGTTGAATTCTATAAGACAGGGCAACAAACTGTAAAAATTGCTGAAGACTCCAATAAACAAGGTAGATGGTCTCACTGGAAGGTATGGTGTCCGCATAGACCTGCAGAGAAACCATCGCGAGTTGCTTTGTACGAATGTGAAATGAAATTTAATCTGGTGAAGACTTAATACATTATTAGTTACTTTTTCTAAGAGTCATATGAGGGAAGAATAATGGAGACTCCAAAATGGGCTTATTCTTGCCCATTTTCTTGCTCCTTATGGTGAGAAAGCACGCAGAGAAGTTTTTAACTGAATTAGAGAGTTCACACTTCAACCACTGCCTATCACACATTCTTCATGACTTTCTTGTTTGGTTTAGAAGCCACTTTGAAGAATGCAATAGCAAGTGCATTTGAGGTAACTGTGAGTAGGACTAGAAGAGGACTAAGCCCTCCAGTCTCTCAGCAGTTCAGCTGGCCAACATGTATCTAAGTGTCTGACTCCCAAACTAAAGGTTCTGAGCAGCCTGGAGTGTCAATTCCAAAATTTCCGAGTTGGTTTTGCTACTGTGATTTTTCTTTCTTTTAAAATGGAGGAATTTCTCCATCCTTGAGAGTCATCCTTTAAAGTGTAACTCCATAGCAAGTCAGCGTGCCTTTGCTGACAGTCTAGGAGGTTTCTCACAGTTCAGCAGAGTTGTGCCTTCGTACAGTGAGACCTTTTGGTTGCCTCTCCAAAAGGACAACCTGCGTGAAGGATATGAGAATAAGGTGACTTGGCAACACTGATGTGGTTTTAATGGCAGAATTAGCTAGAAATGCACATGCTGTAGCAATTGCCTGAAGATACTGTAAATGCAATCTGCTTCCATATAATTTATTGCTTTTTTTGTTGTTATTAGAGAACACAAACGAGTCCATCTTTGCACTCAAGGAAATTAGTGAATCAATTCCATGGGAGGAATAATAACAAACAAACAACCTCTTATGTACTGCAGGGATATTCATATTTACAAAGTTGTGCAGGTTAAGCAAAAAAGGGGTTTTTTTGTGTTGTATTGTGATTTTTCATTTTTTACTACAGGCTTTTAGGGTTATTAAATGTCTAGATTTTCAAGCGTGTTTCATCAACTGAAGCAGTATGCAGGAGCCAAATTCTGGTTTTTGATATGCAAGCATCGCTCTCACTGATTTCATTATGAACTTTTCATTTATAGTCGAGTGATGTTTGACTCTGCAGCGGTCTGTTGTGTAAGATGGAATAGCCCTTGAAATTCTAAATGTTTCAAAATCATTTTAATGTACAAAGTCACTGAAAAAACTCTTCTTCTCTAAGGAAAAATAATTACGAAATATCAACTAGCCAAGACAATTCATACACTTCCAAAAAAGGGACTCTAAAACCTCCCTAGGGCACAACATGTTTCAAATACGACTTGCAAATTGTAGAGAGAAAATGGAACTGAAAGCCAACCTCCCAAGTCTACGAAACAAAGTTCTGCCATCCCCAGATCATCCTTGAGTAACTTGTAGCGCGTGTGCTGAGCTGTCCCCTGCACAGCTATAGGATTCCAATCACCGTCACAGAACAGCAGGGATACTAAATACTCTGGAAACAAACAGCTGAATAAGTTGTTGGTCTGGAGTGCAGGAAGCAGAAGAAACCAGCCATGAGTGATGGGCCATCAGCCAGTATTTATTTTAATTATTCCAGTCTCTTCCCACTTTTGGGAATCTCTACATTATATGCAGATTCTCATTCCTCTCCTTTCCTTGTCCAGACTTGGAAATGCAGGGCTTTAGTTAGATTTCATAGTGCAGCTCAAGCCTTTTCAATACTAACAAAGGTGACTTTCTGCCTTCTTAGGGCATGTTCTTGTTTATGCAGCACAGCAAGGGATGCAGCAGTCGGCCTTTTTCAGAAGAGTGGCACTTTGCTTGTGATCTCCTAAAACGTGTAGATGTTTCTCTGAGGAACAGTTATCAGTTTGGTCCCTGACGGGTATTTCTCTACATAACCATTTCTGCTTAGGTATAAAATCTTAGTTGCTTCCTGAACTGGGGAGAAAGACTCAGATTTTCCCAGTTATTCAGGATTTTTGATTCCAAGCCTCTTTTATCTATATACTTGTGGGTACTTCCCAGCTATTTGTCATCTGAAAATGAAGTAAGATTTTTCTGTACTGCATCATAGTGTGGTTTTTGTGCATGATTTTTCTCAGAGTAGATGGAAATACATTAGTATATTTTGAAGGATAATTGTGAGAAAACATCCTGTTGAGTTTTCCAGGGTTTAGGGTGGGGTGGTGGTGGTGTTTTGGTTTTCTGTTGTTTTTTGTTGTTTTTTTGTGGAGTTTTGGGTTTTTTTTCCTCCATACCTCAGGTTTTAACAGGACAGATAAAAAAAATTAATAGGTGACACAAGCAATCTGTGGTCATTTCTTTCAGTCTCCTTTATTGTTACAGTTTGCTCCACGGTGACTGACTGTCACAAGTGTAAAAATATTTATTTGAAATTCTAATTATCTTGCAGCATAGTTATCAAGAGTGCAAAATAGAAGTAATTGCATTTGGGTCTGTGAGCCTCTCAGTCTGAAGATGTTGGTTAAAAAAAAATCCCCAACCAAACAAAACAAAAAAAAAGATAAACCAAAAAATAAAAAAAAGGAAGGAGGCACTGGAGGACTTATAAATTGGCAAAAGGGCATTAGGAGATAGCTGGATACAGATCTTACTTCACTTACATTCATGCCTTTGACCATAGAATCCTTTTGGTTGGAAGAGACCTTTAAGGTCATCAAGTCCAACCGTTCCCCCAGCACTACCAGGGCACCATGTTCCTCAACACCACAGCTCCACGGGGGGATTGGAAACCCCTCCAGGGATCACGGGGACTCCAACCCTGCCCTGGGCAGCCTGGGCCAGCCCTGGACAACACTGGAGGGGAAGAAATTGTTCCCACGTTCTGAAGCTGTGCCTCTGTATTTATTCAGTTCTAATGTTATTCCTGAATTGTTCAAAACAATTAAGTTTTTACTATCACCTGGAATCGGACAACAGACAACAAAAATGAACTACAAGGAAAATGGTTTTACTGCTTATCTATTTTCAGTTGCAAATACAGAAAGGTCAAAAAGTGTATTTTTACAAATATTTCTTTATTGCAGTAGAAATAAAAGGGATTTTTGAGTTATTGTCACACGAAATTGGTTTACTAAGCATTGTTCTCTACTCTTCTAAAGGCAAATAATGCTACCCGTAAATTTTCCACTAAAAGTTTTGATCCATGATGTAGAAGACTGTTTTTCCAGCTGAAATCATAACTTTAAATGTCTAAATACACTAAACTGGTGTTGCCAATAGTTACAAATAAATGTCTGTTCCTGTTTTTTCATTTGGTTCCTCAGAAATGAGGACCGTATGTCACGGGAACGAAAACCTTCTTCTCAGTAGCTGAATTTTCCTCATAGCCCAGAATTTACAAATAATTCGTCTTGGGGGTTTTTTGTTTGCTTGCTTTGTTTTTGTTTTTGTTTTTTCTTTTTAACTTTGAGATTGTTTTATCTCTCTCCACTAGGGAGCAGCAAATGACATCAAAATCTCGTTACGCACTTTCTAATCGAACTGAAAGGAACAAGGCTAGAAACTGGCTGAAAATTTCTTTCATTCAGTAAAGTGGAAGATTTCAAATGCATTCACTTTCAATTTCTGTTTGAACAGCTACGATTTTGGAAAGTTTCATAGTAGCCTTATTTCTTTTTCTCTTTTTAGCTATGCTCCTTTTAATCCCCTGGGATAAGATGGCTTTCTGTGCATAAAACGGGTTTTCTTTCATGTTCTAGCTGCTGTACAAGGGTTAATGATGGTCCTGAATGCTTAAATTTGCCTCGGATGGAGGCTCAGGATGTTTTCTCTTTTCTGTATTTTTAATCTTCAAATAGTGTATTTGTTATAAAAGCACCTTTTACTTAAGGAATATATCCATCTATTCTTCATATTTTACATATCATTTTATACTATTCAGTTCCCTATCCCCCTAATTGTCCTTGCACCCTGAAGAAGAAAATGAAAATTTGTTAGAGTGCACTAAAAACATATATATCACAGTCATGATTTTTGGTCTGGTTTAAGACTAAATACATGCAGATAATATAAGGAGAATGTTTATATATATGCATACACCAAGAAAAAGAGCAAGCATCTAGAATGGCACAGTTTCTTCTAGATGAATTGTCTCGAACATAGGAAAAAATTAAACCTTTATTTTTTTTTGTAGCTGGCAGCTGCTAAACTAAGGAATCATGTTCTAATAAAATTGATGGATAGTCTTTTCTGGAGTCATTTAAGAGTGGACAGAGAAAAGCTCTAAACAATATACCGCAGAAAATAATCTTGCAGTGACAGCAAGAGAGGCTCAATCACCATATTTCTTGTTCTGATCTCTTCCTTCTTCTGTCACTTAACTGGAATATGTAAATGATAGATATTAAAAAGAAGAAATTAATTTCTGGCCTGTGAGAAAGATGAGTGCGTGATGGTCTTTGGTTTTGTTTGGGACTGTAGGTAGGCTTTGTGAATGCTTGAGAAAGACACATGGTACTGTGGTGAGAAGCGTCCCGTGCATAGAAAACGCAGGATGCCGAGAGACCAGCGGCGGTGGAGACACAGCGTAGTAGAAATAACAGTGGCGTGTCTCTATAACCAGTGCTCTTCTATGCATTTACATTCGCAGTAGATCTGGCTGGATGTTAACATATAGTTCTCAAAACAACCAATCTTCCTATAAGAACATGAAATGGTATTCTTGAAAGATAGATTTTTTTTTTTTCCTGTCGCTCGGCAAATAAATACAAAAAAGCCCCATCTCACAATAACTTTCTGAGCTGGTTCCTTTTCATTCCTTATGAACTGGAAAGACACTGTGGAAGGCATGTTTTGAATATCAGCACTTCAGAGGTGACGTACCTAGTCCATGAGGCAGCACTGATGGCATATTTTGTCCTGTGTCTCTGGTACATTAGGCAGCCCTAAGGCAGTTGAAAGGCCTGTTAGGATCTCATCCACTTAACCTTCCCTTTTCTGCCTCTTTCTCATGTCTGTCATATGTGTAGGAAATTCAGACCATTTAAATTTTTCCAAAGCAATTCAAAATCTCCCCTTGTTCTAACCATTCCTGCCTAGTTTATACGCTTAACTACTTGGACTTAGCTAGAGTCAATGCTTCTAAAATTGCTGAGCATATGGCAAGAGATGTATGTAGATACATATTTTGTTTCTAAGTAATGTGCTGCCCACCAAAGTGAAACCGATGGGGTACTGAATGTGCACCCAGTTTGAGCAAGTGTGCAGAAAGGGGTTGTGGCTTGGAGACTGTGAGCTGAAGTCCACTGGGAAAATCTTAATCAGCCAGATCGAATCTAGCCCGTAGCATCATCTCCCTTAATGGCATAGCTCCTTTCAGCTTCAGCCTTAACAGCTGTGCCCTTTGCTCTCTTCTTCAGAAGAGCTGTACACAGCAGACGTGAACCCACAAGTGATAACTTCACAGGTTTGGCTCTGTGATAAGTATCGTACAACGTACGTTTCCTCAGTTACCTCCACCTTGGAGTTTATATGGCTCTTAGGGAAAAGAGAGAACGTGTTGCAGAGTTACTGCTACATCTATTGTGACAGTTTGTTTATTAAGGGGTAGCTTATTGGTAAATGAGAGTGTTGTGGATGAAAAAAAATCAGTAATGAGAATTTACTGACAGTAATATCAGTTGATTCTTTCCTCTAGCAAAAGGAAAAATAGACACTCAAATTTATCAGTTTTCATATGCCATGCATGAAAGTGATTGGGATAATTTACGTTCACACTTATTTTGATAGACAGTGAATAGACGGATAGTGAATTCGACTTTTTTTTTTATCGCCAGCCATCTGTATCCAAAAGCAGGGGCATTAGGAGCACGGCAAATGACTCTGTTTTGGGATGCAGCTACAGTTGAATAGGAAGGTAAATACATGGGAAATACCTGAAAGCTGACCATAAGTTTGTGGCTATATTAGGATTGCAAGGAATATAAACTATTGAATGCCATTGAATTATTTATGGAGCTTCAGGACATAAGATTTCTGTCATTCTGTTGACTGTGTTATAATTAGAATAACTCTGGCATCAACTTCAAGTTGCACACTAACCAAAAATAAATAAGTTCAATCATAAGATCACGATATTGAGTGAACGAGCTGATGTACGATGAGTTCCTAATATATGAAAGGAAAAAAAAAAAGGAAAACAGAGCTTCAGCTACTCTGTTAAGACAGAACGTTGAAGGTGTTGGAGTTTTTCCCTGACACAATGGTACAGATACAGTAAAATATTTAAGTATTTTATGCTTCTTGTAAATCGAGCGTGGAATCATCAGTGACTATTCTGGACAAATTTTCACATTTATCAGTGCCTGAGGAGCCTTAATACCTAAGCTGCTAACTCTGAACATTCTAAGCAGTCTGTGTTCTCAGATTCATCTTCATAAACAGTAGTAATCTACTGTAGTCTGTTGGAGCATATTCTATAACTAAGGCTAGAATTTCCCCCCCCAGCACATCTAGTAAAAATATTCAGCCATGATCTTTTTCTTTTAATGAAGCTTCTGATTTTCTTTAAGTGTAGGAAATAATCTTGTGGAAAGTTTTGTTAGCGCATACCTCTGGCCTTGAGAATTTGAATGGATTTTTCATCCCTCTTAAGCAGTCATCAGTTTTCCTACAACTGTTCTCTGTGTTTTTCAGGATTACTTGGTGTCAGCACACTTCCATTCTTTTGATTTGCTTTCTTAAGTAGAACTTCTAGTAGAAATAAATTACTCTCTAACTAATCCAGCTTGCATATCTTATCAGCATTCTTTCCATCATTTGTTTTCTTTGCATTCATTCGAATCTTGCCTGTTAGAAATAATATAGTGATTTAATGATCTGTCATGTGCAGCATTGGTTGTGCCACCAAAAGGTAATGTCTGTCCCAGTATGGAAGCAGGATGAGACCCTTGTGTGGACAGGTTGCTTTTATGCTTCCTTTTATCTCAGGCTGTTCCCTTGAGGGGGGAAAAAATAAAATAAAAACTTTTAACAAGAATTTGTGATCCACGCCAGTGAACCAAAGCTTCAGTGGCCATTTTTTAGGAGGCACCAGTTCCCTTTAGAGACCCCAGTGACACGCATGCAGTACGGCTTGACCCTGGTGTGCTTACTTGTATGAAGTCAGTATTTTTGCACACATAATGAACATCTGGTGACAAGACGCTCAGAGCAACAACAACAAAAAAGAAAGGGGGAAAAAAGAAGAGGCAGTAAAAATCTTTTGCATGCCTGCTACTTTTATGGTTTAAAATATTTTTCCTTCAATCAGTGCATCCAGGGAAACTTTTTTGATGTAACAATCAATTTTTAACAAGGAAAAAAAGTCTCAACTCATAAATATTGTATGTATTAATTGTGAAGCTTAATGGAACATTTTGTGTTTCTGAACAACTCGTTTACATAATTAAAATCTCCTTTGATCTGTGAGTAAATGATTTAATCTTAATGCTCATTAGGCTAAATGGGTCTTCTATTCAATTGTATCAAGATGGTATGGAAAATTCTCAGACCTTTAGAAAATACTTGTTAGATGGTAGGTAAACACAGAAACCTATCTGTGAACAGATACATTTTATCTCTACGAAAGAATTTGAGTCTAAACCTAATTCAGATTAAAGCTTTTTATTTTTTCTTTTATCTGACATTTTGGTTTCAAGAGCAGTTCACTGAAATATGGCAGGGGGGGAATGTTCAATTTATATTCATTATATTCATTAACTGCTTCAGTACAAAAACAATTAGGTCCTTGGAAATGAAACATGAAATAAGAAATGTAGGATAGGTGCACCTCCAACTGCAGTACGAATTTGTGTAACTATAGATCACTTAAGGGAGACTGGTATTGTCTTGTGGATCTCACTCACAAATCCCTCGGGATATGGCAAAGCTCAGTAACATCTGGGAAATGTGCGACAAGATTTGAATCTTTTTTAGGATTCATCTAACAACTGTAATACCATGTCAATATTTATCTGACAAGGTTATCACCTTTAAGTGTGCAAGACGGACAGGATTCTTTCTCCCCACTCCCCTTCCCCCCCCTATCTTAAATGCCAAGTAAGCTCTTGGCAGAAGGAGTTGCAAAGCTGATGTGTAACTTCAAGGAAAGTTGATGAGCGTGTCTAACAAACCCATTTCCTTATGTCCTAATCCAAACAAAGCAAGCTTACAAATTGGACATCAGTGCCACAATATTCATTTTTGCTAAAAAATTCTGAACCAAATAATTTATTTTGAAAAGAATCTTTTTTCATTATCCCATCTGTAATTTATTTTTTTTAAGCCACTTTTCATTCCCACGGGGAGCTTTTTTCTTTTTAAAAAAGGTAAGAATTTTAATTAGCTCAGGTGGTGCAATAAACACTAACATCTGTGTCCCTTTATTAAAGGCTGTTCTCAGTCCCTTCCCTCTCACAAGACAAATGTATAGCACAAAAATACTCCAGAGTCACCTTGCTGAGAACTTAAGTGACTCGCGTCTGTGGCCACTGCCACGCTGTGTCACACCAGCCTTTCTCTACAGCACTGGACCATAGAGGATGTCTCAGAATATTGTATAAAAAGCAAAGCGAGCGCACAGACATTCCTGCCTTCTCCCCAGAGACACTTCTAGCAATCTGCAGTTTAGGGACATCTTGAGCCAGAAGGTTGTATCCATATTTAATTTCTCTTGAAAGTGTTATCTTCCATGAAAGTAATCCATGGAAGACATATTAATTGTGCTATTACACAGATGCAAGAGCAGTTAGGATGAAATACACTTTTGCACAATGTATTTAAATATAGAAAATGAATGTTTGTTTAGTATTTCCTGTGGATAATTTGTTTTATTTTCCTCTAGTATGGTTCGAGCTGCTGCATTTAGTGTTTCATTTATTAAAGAGAACAAAAAAAAATTGGTCAGAGCTGCCTTGGGAAGCTACATTTACAATACTGTAGAATTAAATCACGATTCTGAAGGTCACCTTCTATCAAGGTGAAATTTTGGGTTTATGGTGCTAACTCTCAGACTGTAAGAAAAAAGCAAAGCCTGTGTTGGTCATGGCATTCAGTTAACTGAACTGTTGCTGAGCTGAGTTCTGCTTAGCACTATATAATTTGGATGATTTTGTGCTGGAATTTCAGAATATTCACTATATGTTAATTCTAGAAAATGTGGCATATTATTTTAACCAGTGCTAGTTCATTAGATAGGGCTCTTTCATAGTTGTAAAACTATTGTCTGTAATTCAGTCTGTATACAAGCAAAATGCCCATGACTTCTGTGGAACTTCTACTTACGTAAATAATCAAAGCTCAGATTTAAAGGCTGAAGTTTGGAGTTTTGTTTGATCAAACCAAAAAAATATCTCTCTGATATCAGCTTCAGCCGAAGGAAACAATTTGGCTGTGCTAAGTGTTGAGAATTTCCACAGCAAACGTCCAAGAAAACGTATCTCTGTCCTCAAAAGGCTGGGTCTGATATACATGCAGAGTATGTAACGCAGCTTTGGCGTGGTTTGCTTTGGCATCGCGATGCCAAAACGTAACATTTTTGGAATCCCCTAAGGGATTTGGGGCTCTGAAGTACTCGGTTTAGAAGAGAGTACCGGTGATCTGTATTGATGGGCTGCAATACTCAGTACTGCTTCGTATCTTACAGAACTCAATGCATACTTTAGCCATGACTTGCTCTTAAATTTGAAACAGACAAAGCTATTTTAATGTGGAAAATGGACATGAATAATTTGATACTTTTTTTTTCCTCTTTCATGTTTCCTTAGCTTGAATAAGCATTTCCTCTCTTGCTCATTTTAACTACTGATAATAATGTGAAAAAAACCTGCATGAACATCCCTTAAATCACTCTGTGGACTGTGGGGTGGATTTCTTATTTTGGCAATAGAAACGCAAAAGTAACCACAGAACAGGGATAAAGTGCACTTATCCCAAGTTACTGCCTATGATTTATGTGCCTAGGCTCATAATAAGATAATATGATAAGCATTTAACTTTGTGAACAAAACTAAAGGGTATGAACTCTATTAGACTGATAAAGATTGAAAAAAAAAGAAGTTCGGAAAAGGCTTTTCAGCAATGTTCTGATCAGTTCTTAATTTCTGTGTAAATAAGTGGTACAGAGAGATTTTTAGAATTATTTTTGTTGCTCAGAGGATTATGAAATGAGATATGTGCAGTGATGACATGTTTTTGAGTAAGACATTGGAGTTTAGATTTCTTTTTCTATGAGCAATCTCTATTTTAGATGCCAAGTTACAGCACATCTTCCATAAAACAAGACTAATGCTTCTGCTTTAAAAATATTGCGGAATTACCACACAAACATTTCCAATCAGCTTCCAAAAACATTATCTTCGTGCACTTCAATCATAGGGAGATGATTCTTGAGTGTATGCGTGCAGAAATCGTATGGCCAAATTGAAATGTGCTTTAGACCTTAAATAAATGTCTAATAGTACATGTAAAAAAGTATTCATACAGTAGCAGTGAGTTTTCACTTCTAAAAAAATTGGTTTTCAAATCATATCTCTTTTTCTTGGTCTCAATAAAAAGTTGTGCATAGCTTAAAAATGAAGGCATTTTGTGAAACTATTCTGAGTGAAGTTCCACTCAATGCACATGCATTGATGGAGAGTCCATGGAGCACAGATTAAAGAAAGGTGTGTTTCAGAAATATTTTAATGTATTTTCAGTCTAAATATATCACCCCGAGCTGAAATCAGTTAGTATATTTGTAAAGAATTTTAAGTATTTTCACTCTTCTGTTGATTTTTTTTGTTATTTTTTTAGTTACCTTGATTCCTTCAACAATTCCTCCTATGTGATGGATGGTTGTCAGAATAATGGCTTTCCGTACTGAAAATCATATGAAAGATATGCATGCTTGTTATTTCTGTACACCAGATGTTGGGTTTGATTCCTCACGTAGGCAAAGAGCAATCCAGAAATATTTATTCTGAACCATTGTCTGTTGACCAAGCTATAGAGGCATAAGTAGTTTGTGTTTGGTTTTGTTGTTGTTGCTGATTGGTTTTCTTGGGGTTTTTTTTATGGTTTTTTTTTTTTGGTTCGGTTGGTTTGGTTTGGGTTTTGTTTGTGTTTGTTTTTAACAAAACAGCCAGTCTTGCAAAATGGCTGAATGGTTCTGCATGTAAAAAAAGGAATATGAAAGAATGGTCAAGCATGTCTTGATATTAAAGAGTAGGCAGAAGTTAAGAAGCAGAGCTGCTTCAAAGGATATAGTCAGAGAGTGCCTGTTATGTAAGATTCAGGACCAAAGTCGAGGAATTCTTGCGATGAAATGGTTACTTGCTGAAGCACCGGGGCTAAACTGCTTTGCACAAGGAAAATATTTTTGTAGGAGAATGTGAACAAATAGAATTTTTTTAGTGTTATTTTATAAGCAGTCTTGTGAATACTTGATCTTTGGAGGTCTAAGGCCAGGGGTTTGCCCTGAAGACCAGAAAAACAAAGTGGCCCTTTATGTAAGAGCACTGGTTCATTCAGGAGAAACTAAATATCCCAGGGAAGACTGACAGCAAGCTGGCTAGTAGTCACAGTAGACAGAGTGAAGGTAGAGGTGAAATATCTTTTATCTTCCTTCATAATTAATGTTCAGAGAGCTTGCGACCCATTTTCTTTGTTAAAAATGGTTTGGTTATTGTCGCTGTTGATCACTCAAATTTCTGATTTCCCTTAAGATTTTCTTATTTCAGAACAGGCTTGTTTTTGGCAACTGGATATCTTGTTATGATAGGGTACATTTCAAGATCAGCCCAATGTTCATATTGAGACTAGAGCAAGCCCAGACTGATACTTCTCCAGAATATTTTCCCACCTGTCAGCAGTTTGTTCTCCAAAGGGTACTTGGAGATCTGCCTTTTTTGATAACATTTCATGGATTTCTTTTCCATGAACTTGCCCAGGTTCTTCAACAGACCATGTGAAGCCGTTTCACTCTAATCGTGAGATTTTAACATATAATAGTGCAGTATGATCTCCAGATTGATCACACCCACTGTACCAGGCGAGTGGATACCTCTGTAGCACAGCCATTCCCATGCTGAAAGCAGATCCCAACCCCAACATCCCCGATGGCTTCGCTTCTGCGGGGACTCGCTCTAACTGGGTGTCGTGCACCTGTGCCGGACTGGGTCAGATCTAGACCGTACCAAGAGCAAACTTTCATACCATGGTACGTGCCCAGATTATTCTAAAAGTGCAGTGTCACCCTTATTTGTCTAGAGTAGCAGTAGAATTTTTCATCATTCTACATATTGCTATTTGCATTTAAGTGCAAAAATTGCTCAGTCTTAAGCTGCTATCAAAAGAACATTTTAAATTAGTATTGGGAAATATTACTTTCCAGTCATTATTTACGCTATTTATTGATGTAACTCTTTAATGGTAAATTTTGGATGGAAGTTATGGAGAAGGTGATCAGTAGAGGAACTGGTGAATATTAGAAGGAATGTTTTAACTTGCTACTCATCATTCCTCCAGTATGTTGGAGTTCTAACAAGCTCCTCTGGATGTTCTTACATCAGTAGAGCCATGTAAGGTAAATTAAAAATTGTAATAGCACTCTGAAGTGGGTTTATGGCTCCTCATATATTGCAATTAATGATCAGACTGTGCTGGCACATGGCATTGTTGGTCAGCTTTTTGTCTCTGGTAAAGAGTAAGTAGGATTTCATGGTTCACAGTAAATCCCAAATTTTACTTATGCTTTTGAAGGCAGATATTTCTTCCTTTGGTTACAAACCTATGCAAAAGGAAAGTGTGGCATTAGAGGTTGAAAATCAAAACAGAAAGTTACATTTCCTAAGACTGCGGAGTCCGGTGTCAAGCCCTGACTCAAATGCAGGGGGTTTCGACTCCCAGCTTTGCGGTGAAACCCCAGGCTGCCTCATGATCCAATTCTTCACCATAAACGATGTTTAGAAGTTGTTGGAAGCATAGACTATAATTTTACAGTTGTTTAAACTTTCTCTGTGCATTTATGTTTCCAAGTGGATCAAATATATATACATAAAGGTTTTATTACTTGATGAGCTGCATTTTAGTCTAGAGAGACTGTAGTATTCAATAGGTTTATTATGGAAAACAACAATTTTTCTTTGCATTTGTTTTTTCATATTACTGTGGCAAAATGTCATTTCTGAAGCTCTTTAAACACCCACGTATTAGAATTTCCAAGCCTCTTGTCTTTTTCAAAATAGGAAGGACACCAAGGAAAATGTGATTGTAATGTTTTTCCTGAAACGGAGCCGCGCATTTTTCTAAAGCACAGCACACAATTAAATGAACTTGCAATATTTTGTGGAATATCATGATAAAATATGGACTATTTCAGATAAATTACTGACATACCAACAACTGATACACCGACTTCCAGATTACTTTTGAATATACAACTATTTTTAATCCATAAAGACAGGGATTATGATGGATAAATAGCTTTAGTTGATGCTGTATCATCACAGGTTGCTCCCCTTTCCTCTCCTAATAATTCCTTCTTCTGCAAATGACACCTGGAACGACACATATGTATATATGCCTATCACTCAACCTGACCAGCAAGGTTCATTTCTCGCATATGGATGAAAAGCTGGGAATTAGATTACAAAATAATAGTATCTAGGAAATGGTTTACTAATAGGAGCACCTTGTGTAAGTAGCTGTCTGGTAAAAGGAGTAGTGACACTTCACAAAATAGCTAATGGGTGATAATTTTCCATGAATGAATGGGAATATGCTGAGAAATTTACAGAACACACTGAAAAAAGCCTAGATGTTTTGCAGGATTTGTAGGTAAATTTACATTTTTAGCTAGTAGTAGATGTTGGTTTAAAACCCCTGACTGATCCATAGTATAACAATCAAGTGTTTGGTGTGTCTTTGCTTTTTGTTGATTTGTTGTTGTTCTTTTGTTGTTGTTGTTTGGTTTTTTTTAATGAAACCAATATATTTGTCATCACTTCTCTGTTTTTTAAATTTAGTCGTGGCAACAGAGTTTCTATTTCAAGCAGGTTTAGAAAGGGATTCTCTGCTGTTGGTCCCTGGCATAGGGCAAGAATCCTGGAAACATATTCAGCATATGCACCGTGGTGTTCCTGCAGGCTCTGTCTGTTACAGCGGTCAAAAGGCAGCGCCGTTTGTGATGACAAAGGAAGCCTTTGCCTTTGATAGCCAAATACCTGCTTCTTTAGCCCAATCGATGGGCTCCACACAGGCACTTTGTGTAAGGCAGCTGTCAGCGGTGGCAGACAGATGAATCACCTTGACACTTCCACTTTACTACAGCACCTAAATCAAATGCATCTGTAAGGGTAGGCTGTAAACTATGCATCACCTCCTTGGGAGAGAAGGAGAGTGAGTGATGCAGATGACACTGACATTCACTTCATAAGAAAAAGTAACCCAGGTAGACAACGTTTAAACCGTCACGTGGCTGCGACTTTGCTGAAGTTTCACTCTGGACTGCTCCTAGGACTCTGGAATAGCTGCGCTTCTCCAGGAGCTCTATCAGCCAGATCTCTGGTTTCCCTCTTTTGACTCCTCTTAATGATTAAGTAAGATTTCATTATAATGGCTAATCTGTAAAATAATTCAATTCAATACTTACTGTTTTACCTAAATCAGAAAAAAGGAGCGAAGGGGAAGAACATCAATATTTTAACAGGCGTAGAGCGCAGAAATTTCATAAATAAATGCCCCATTGGTACCTAACAAATCCCCACAGACTATATCCTCTTTTACAGCTTTACAATTTAAATAATTGACTAAAAGAGCATTCCTAAAATAAACCAGCCTCGCTTAGAGGATTCCAGAAGCAGAGATTCAATAAAAATAAAAGTTGACTACAAGCCACTTAATTTTAAAAAGCAGATTTCTATGCAGTCAGGCTTCACAGACTCATTGAAACCTAGCCTAGGTTTATAGACTCAGATTACATCTGTGCAAATTAATACAGTACAGGATGTATTTCTTTTAGCTGTGAAGTATTTTAATGTTAGGATCTGTACGAGAGGACATTTATATCAAATATGTGCTTAACTTTTTAAAGGAACCGCTTTAAAGCTGAGAAGGTTGTCTCATCTAGAGCAAAAATATTTTGTCACTTGGAGTCCTCCTGATTCTGTTTAGGAAAATCTTTTTACAGGAAACCAGATAGACTACAATTTTCTTTTTAATTCACATTAGCCAGTCACTTCTTTTGTACTTGTCAAATAATTGAAAGAGACTCATTACTATTTATCAAGTTTCACAGGAACCTCTACGCGATAAAAAATGGAACACCTTTCAAAACGGAAACTTTGAAGCTGTTCACTTGTGACCAAGGTGTCTGTAGATGTTCTGTGGGAAAGCTGAGTTTTTAAAGAAATGAAGTTTTATAATTTCATTTCATTAGAATTTTCTAGATCAGGCTATAATCGTGTATCAATGCTCTTCTGCTAAATGGCCTGACTCTCTTTCTGACTCTTTAATGTTTGAGCCCTAGAACAACAGAGCCACCTATTCAGAAGAAGAAAATACACCATTCCTTAATCATCCTTAAAAAAGCAGACCTAGGAAATTTTGACAGTATCAGAAAACTTGAAAAGCCCAAAGTTCATCCCGTATGCTGACTGATAGCTCATGAGAAAAAAACCTGTGTGGGAAATATTCATGGTAAAAATGTTTGAAGGATATAAAAGATTGGAACCACAATGAATCTTCCTGGACTTTTTCATCCTCTGATTCCATTATCAAAGCATTTAGCTCCAAGGAATAATACACTCAAAAATTAGTATAGCACTCAAAATTTTTTACTGATTACTATAAATTCTGTCGCGTTTTTCACCCCTTAGTAAGGGTCTGTGAGAAGGGAGGAGTCACGAGTTGGCATAGTGGTTTACATGGAGTGTAACGCTTTAAAGGGTTTGTGTCGACTGAAAGGTTTTGCGCTTGTCACTAATGGCTGCTACCAAGGTGTGCTCAGTTTGGTGCTGCGTCTTGGCATGTTCATCACCACAGCACCGGGTCTGAGGGTTTGGGTTTGTACTTAACCACCAAACCACGACGAGGGGACAAGAAAATGACTGAGAATGAGCCCAGAGATGAGGTGAGGGTGGTGTGGGGGGTTAGGTGGCCTTATTTTCTCTCTCCATTGATGAAGTCTTTTCATCAATGTTATTGACCTGGCGGTAGGTATAGGCTCTTTTATACTGTACAGGCTCTTTATGGTTCTTTGAGGTCACATGAAGAAGAAAAATCAGCTTCACAGGTGCATGTTATTAGACACACAAAGCACTTGTTAACAGGAGAGATGAGATAGCTCCCATTTATCAAAATTACCCCTGACATTTCCTTTTGCTCAGCTGAAAACAATATCTGAGCTCCCAGAGCAACACCTAATGTGGGAGGGGGAAGAAAAAAACCCCAACCACGCTTAATTTTTTTTATAAAGGACACCCAAAGGAATAGGTGGTGAACAAACAGCGTTTCTGGTAAACACCGGAGTAGTCTGATGTACTTTGTGTGTGTTTATTATAATGAAGTGGATTTTTAAATTGTCGATCTATATTTCTAATACATTGATAGCTGGGGACTCTCATACCTCTGAAAACATGGGAATCATAATCCTGGACCATCCTGAAAACTCCTGCTCTATTATTCACAGAGTAGACCTCATGCCATAGGCAAGGGAAATAGAAACTTGGCCATTATTCTCCCATCTGTGTGCCTCAGCCTTGTGGCAAAAGAGCAGACATTTAGGTAAGAGCAGTCCAACTTCAGTCAAATAGTGGTCCGCGTACTAAGACCGCAAATAAAGGTGCGTTTTAGCGACAGTCACGGTGAGCATTTTGTCTTTTAATTATTTATTGAAAACTCGGTCTGAAAGAGATTTATTTTTTCTTTTCCCTTGGCTGCTATTGTGATGCTAATAAGTATCTGTATGTACTTTGGGTGTTAATTATATGCTGTCACTACAAAATTTAACTTGGATAGCTCCTTCTTCTAATTACGTGTATCAATATATAAAATATAGTCCCTAAAACAAAAGAAGTTTTCATAGCAGAGAAAAAGAGAATCTGAGCTTTAAAAAGAAGTCATTTAGTAATTGCATGATGTATTAAGGCTAATAAATCTGCTTAATTGTCGCACTTGCCTTAAATTAATAATTTATATCAACATTTGGTGCGGGCAGATATGATGAATATTTTTATGTTGCGATAATCCCGGAAAGTGGCACTTTGAACGTTTTAAAAAACAAGTAATTGCAAGTCTTTTCTGCTTTTACACATTTCTGATAGTAACTGAATAAACAAAGGTGAGAAAATCTCACAAAACCAATAGGCAGCACAGAGCTTAAATCCGGTAAAACTCTTCCACTTATATTCACTGCAGGAATAAAGAAGATGAGTTGATAATATGACAGGTTGTGTCTGTTGCTATGGCGAAGTAACTCAAACATCTGAACATGTCATCAACACAAACTGTTAATCTGGAGAACTTTACCACCTGTAGGCTTCAGGCTTCCTGGTGACCCAAGTCCATGGTGCTGGTGGAAAGCTTCTCCATCTGACACCAACGGATCTTTCAAAGCTGGTTGAATTCATTTCACTCCTTCAGCTGTAGCGGTGCCCCCTGTTACACCTAAATCTCTTTGCATTCTCTTCCCATCTCCTGCTCTCACCAGAGACGCGGCGCGGATACTTTCTCCGCGGGTATGCGTGCGTGTGTTTACATATCATTTAACATAAAGGAAATGCAATACTTTAAAAATAGTGATTTGTTTATCACAGGTTTACTCGAAACCTGTTTTGAATGATTTGTACGATGCCGCGCTTCCTTCGTGCTGGCCTGCTGAAACTCATGGCTCTTCTGCTAAATGGCCTGACTCTTCTCCTGCTGTTCCCCTCCTCCTCCACCTCACTTTACATCTTAATGGTGTACATCTGTTACTGGACAGATTGCACAAGATGAACATAAGGCACTCTTTTCCAGGGTCAGCTAAATTGCCAAGCTAGGTCCACTTAGGCTATTGAAATGTATGTTCAAAATTCCAGAAATTCTACTAATGACAGATATCTCTGTCATATTATGCTGCATAATAATTATACTTACGCAGGCCTGGGTGAGGTCAGAATAAAAACATTGTTTCGGCATCAGATATATATTTGTGTGCATTCATCATATGTTGTAATAATATGGAAGGGTTTTTTTTGTCTTGTGATCTCAAAAATTTGAGTTTTTAAAAAATTTTCATATTCAGACTTAGTTTTCTTTAAAATAACAAGTGGGGAGTTTGGGAGGTTCGGGAACAGTGGGTTTTGGGGGGAAATGGTTTAAAGTGTTATTCTCAAATCACTCTGGCCGTGTTTCAAAAGTGAATAGATACGATTAGGAAAAGATACAAAAAACTCAAAGTACCTCTCGGGCCATGGTGCTATTCTTTGTGTACAACTGTTTTGTAGGACTTTTTAATTTTTATTTTTTTTACCATGGGCTGAGTGCATAGTAACAAGGCACCGATTCGTCTCAATTCCCTACACTTCGGAAACGGACAAGGAACTGTCGCAACACATGGCTTTCAAATGAGTTGATTGTAGACATATTGTCTGTCAGTCAAAACGACAATATTGTAATTAGAGCAGGCCCTGTCTCTCCATACGTGCTTCAGATGGCAATGAAATAACCTCCAAAGCGAGTGGTGTGGATGCTGCACTTCACTACATAATAGCATTCTAGTGTCGTTCAAAGCTTATATCCTAATGTAAATCTTTAACTAATTCACAACTGGAATTACCCGAAAAAATACCTTTTTTATTTCAGTCATCCTTGGAGAATCTTTATGTTTTTGAAAGCTAACACACCACAGAAATAATATTTCTCAGTAATATTTGATGTCCATGTGTTGGAAGAGCCTCAGATGCTGAAGAAAGCCAAGCCCTCTCTATTTGTCTCTGGATCCTGTGACTGTAGGTTACTCTCCATTAAAAGGGATATCCAGAATCAATTCCAGATTCTGCCTGACGCTGGGTCCTGTGATGAGGGTGACGGAAGGAAGATCTTTAGTTTAATTAAAAGCACCTTACTTGAATAATTGGTACTTGACCAATAGTAAGTGAGGTTAAACCTGTAGCACTACACCAGTGCAGCTCATCCTGCTGATGTCCTCGCTCATTTGTATAAAGCTTACAGGAAAATGCTGAATGGTTGAATATTTAGTGGATCTTGTATTCACCTGGTAAAGAGCCAAGGAGCTCCAAAACAAAATAAAATCAAAGCCCTAGCTTGAGAAATGGCTATGCATTTTAAAAGATAAAAATAATTTTTTTTAAAAAAAGACACAGAAGAGGGAGACTTGATTTACAGTTCCCAGTGGCATGTATTGGGACACATTAACTCCTTCAGTTCTGGGAGGAGCCCGAGTGCATGGCACAGACAGAGTGACATCAGTCTGTTGGGTTTGGTGATTTACAGGAAAGTTACTGGAAAAGTAGTGCCATATGGAATGGTGTTCTATTGAAATTCACAAAGCTAAGAATTCAGTCTTCTCCAAACACTGAGTCTGTCAGGGATTTCTTGAGTGATGTGCAGCATAGAAAATATCCACGTTGGGATTTCTTCCTCTGTGTTACTTTATACAAATCAGCCCTGGATTTAGTGGTGGAGGACACGAGAGAGCAGGGAGGTACCCTGGAGAGCAAAGCTGTCTCGTTCACTGCCAGCACAGCTACCCATCGACAGTGCTCCTCCAACGCAACTCCATCCACCCCATCAAACCAGGGCCCTCCTCACCCCTGCACCCAAAGCATTCTTTATACTTCATTTCCTAAATAATCTTTTTTAAAGCGCTTGGACTATTTGGTTTTATTTTAATATACTTATTAATGTTAAGATTTTTAGTTTATCTGAGCCCGATAAGTGCCTTGGAAATCCAGCTTCTAATAACTATCTTTTTCTTAGTGAGAAAGAATCCTCAGCCATTTTTAGTCATTAGTAATGCGTGCACAGGGGTTCTTTAGCACTGCACTTACAAAATAGATGCCATCTCTGATACTCTAAAGCATGTTTGAAATCAGAAAATAAAACTGTGTACTCTGCCAGTATGTTGTGGTGGTGAAGCAGGTGGTGGATGGTGATGAGAAAATCTCCATCCTAGAAAAAGCCCAAGTTTTCATATTTGCTTTTTATAGACAACTTTCTGTACACTTTAATGTATTTAGCTATCCAAAAATGTGATTTTTCCACTGAAGACTGAAACACTGTCTCCCAAGCCTAGCTCAGTGTGTCTTGTGTCCGCAGCAAAAAGCATTTGCTGCCACATTGCCTCTTAAATTCCCATCCTTCTGGCAATTTGCTCTTAAAGTTAAAAGAACCGGGTTTGGCCATTATCAGTTGTTCTAATTGTTCCAGCCTCGTGGAGGACTAAGTTGCAGTGCCTGTTCAAGCTGCCTCTTTTGCTGCCTTGCCAGGAGTAACCCCTAGTAATTCCCTACCAGCACAGTCAGAGGAGGTCAGAAATAGAGGAGGCACTGCCACTGATACCAGAACAGCCGCTGCTCTTCACAAGGGCATTTCCTGATTCTTTTCAGTGTTGCCAAATAACTGTTTGTAATTCTCAATCTCCCTCCGTAATACACTTCAGAAGGCTGCCCACTAACTCTGCTCTTTTTTTTCTTCTTAATTTTTTTCTTTTTCCATTTGATAAACATTGATTTGTTGTCTTGTTTCTCATGGAGCTTGAAATTACCACTGGTAATACCACTGCAGTGGAGGAAATGCTCATACGTACACCTTGGTACAACCCCATTACCACCCAGAGACAGCGTCCGTTATTTTACTGGTAATGCTGAAGAGAGAAATTGAGACAGGAGGTGATAAAAATCCTTGTGAATGTCTTAAAAGAAGTCATCAATTATGTAATTAAAATAGGAGGTTTGTAATTTTCTTCCCTAAATTCATAGGTGGTTTAAGAGTTTCTGGCTTACTGAAAATCACTTCTTAATCTGTCCATTAATTCTTATTCGTGATTGAAATGCGGGGGTGCTTCTCAATCTCGGTGTAGAAATTAGCATAACCTTGCTTCAGTTTTGAAGTTGACAAGAATTTAACTGTATTTTAAAGGATCTTTTTTTCTTGTGCAGCTATTTTTTCAGCTCTCTCCAACTGGGCTTTATGTGATGGTTTTAGACATAACAGCTTAAGTTAGAGTTGCCTTTCTTTCAGAGATTTGAAAATGTGCACAGATCCTGATCAACATAAATTAGCATGGCTATGCCTTCTGTTATCAGTTATTTCAACTATATGAAACAATCTGTTTCTGTTTTAATATAAAATAAGATGGTGTACACGTTTACAATACATATCACTACCAGCCATAAGCAGGAATACCTGTTGAAGGGCCCTGTGAGTAAAG
>JANHFX010027182.1:0-14979 GCA_027560015.1 Chloroceryle amazona
GGCAAGGTTGGCCATCCAGTCCAGCCCCCTGCAGGGAGCAGGGACCGCTGCCGCCAGAGCAGGTTGCTCAGAGCCCTGGCCAACCTCCCCTGGAATGGTTCCAGGGATGGGGCATCAACCACCTCTCTGGGCAACCTGGATCACTGTCTCTCCACCTGCAGTGTAAAAAAAATGTTCTTTATATCCGATTGTGCCTTACTGAGTTATTCAGGTAACAAGCTCTGCTTTAGGTCTAGGAGTTATTTTCATAAAGTGACATTTGCTTACTCGTGCGCAGCCTGAGTTGACCCCTAGATGCAATGTCTTTGGATTGTTTGTTGATTCCTAACTGTTCAAATCGATTGTAAGCTGGGGGTGAAGAAAGTGCAGGTGTGTTGATAGTCCTGCATGTCCTTGGGTTTGGTTGTTGCCTGCTGACTTAAGGCTTTTCTCAATGTTTGGAGGTCAGTCCTACATGCTGAGCACACATGAACCATCTGGAAATGGTGTCCAAGGTGTCTTTGATGAATAAATTTGATCAAAACAATTCCAGTACAAAGATTCAGGCGTGTTAGTTCTGTGAGCCATGACAGTGAGGTCAGCATCCAGATGTACCCAAGCGTTTTAGCCTGGGTGAGCTTCGGGTGTAGCTCCCAGTGTAATGTCTGCTCCTGAAACCTTGGCTGTCACAGCTGTTTGTGGGAGGGCACTTGGTACATGGTGCTACATTTTAGTCTGCTAGCTGACATTGTAGCCACCTGTAAAGTCCAGAAGGATAAGCTTCAATGCCATCTGTTTTAACTTGACTGGGAATCTACCTAATCATTGCTCAAATACTTAGTTATAATTAGTTGCTAGTGTGCGTTTCATATTTGGTGTTGCTGTTACCTTAGCTTGCCTCTGTCTTAATATGTGATCTGGGATGTGAAGAGGACCAGCCACACTTTACTTTTCTCCGCCACGGTTGCAACAGTTTTGGTGCCACATTGTGCAAACTAAGCTTTATTTTCTCTTACTGTATTTTTTTTTTCTTAGATAAAAGTTCAGATTTTATGTGTCTTGGACATTTTGTACTGCACTGGACATTTTGTACTGCACTGAACTTTCAAATAGGCATCCATGCTTTCTTTCCAGATTGTGACATGGTGATCTCTGAAATGGTTTCCTGGTCAGCTTTTCAAGTTCAGACTTACTTGGAGGTTGTGATCTGTTTCTGTGTCTGCAGCTTGTTCTCACTTTTCTACAAATTACACTTGTCTTTACTGCCTAAAGATGATTATGAGAGTTTGTTCTGAGTGTCTATGTAGGGAGGACTGGTAAGTGGGTTTAAGGTTGCTTTGGTAATCTTGATCTGTCAGGATGTGGTGTTGGGATGCAAACTGCAAGAGGAATGTCCCAGGGCAGTCTGTTCCAGTGTCCTCATGTGACAGTCGTCCATGGTGGAAGAAAACAGGATGGTAGCATCTGTAGTGGAAGGGCCCTCCTGAGAGTGTCAAGGAGGTAGAGCTCTTTTTCCAACAGGCAGAAGGAAAACACTGCTGGTTGTTTCGGGCTCTGAAGAAGATTTAATTCATGGAGAAAGACCCAGCTTGCAAAAGTCTACCCTATTTTCATGATACTGTAGAAAGCTCTGGGAAATCTGGTAGCTACTAAATCCCCCATAGCAACACGAGGATGTTGGAGTCATGGCAGAGTAGGAGTGTGCCGTGACCAATTAAGGGATTGGAAAAATTATTGCTTTAAATTGCCCAAGCCTCATGGTGTCGTGGTAGGCAGATACAGACGTGGTTCCTCTAATTTGTCAAGGATGGACTTCACGTAAATGGCATGGCTGTGTCTTTTATTGGAGGCTGTAGTTTTAAGGGCAGGCGTACTGACAATGAATCAGCTGACAGTGAGGGAACTAATGTGGGCAGCTCAAGCTCTTTTCAACTGCCAAGCCCCTGGTGCTTAGCCCTGTCACCCAGAGAGAGCAATTAGGACAGCACTGGTAGCTCTTCAGCTGTTGTCAGCTTTGGAGCAGTTTAGGTGAGTGCATTAAGTCACAGTGTCAGGGCTGAGCTTACGGGCATCCTCCAAGATAAACCAAACCCCCGTGGCCTTGCTGCAGACCTGGTATAGCTCTCCTTTGAAAGAGAGCTTCCAGATCCCAAGGACTTATGGTCACCTGAGCCTGGGAACCATTAGTGTCTACCCACCAAGGTGGCACAGACAGTTGGCAACCCCAGCGTACCACAGGTCTTTGCCCAGGTCCACAGGAGTTGCATTTGAGTAGATGTAGCTTGGCTTTCTACCAAAAATTACCTCCCATGGCATTCAAGATGAGAGAAGAACGTGTTGTATGTGACACCCCTTGGTATGCTCTGGTCCATGTAGGTTGCAGAGTAAAAGAGAGAGGGACAGTGTTAGCAGAGTTTCAAAACCTCTTTTGTATATAGGCTTTCACAAAATCCCACCAACATACCTGGTCTGTTACTTGCAGTATATCTGGAAAAACATTTTAGAATTCCAAAGATTGCCTTGCCAGCAGGGGTAAAAATGACTGAGACTTGCTGTGCGAGAGGAGAGAAAAGTAAAGGGGTGAGTAGGGGTGGAAAGTTCAGTGAGGCAACAGAAGAATGAGCCAGAAGTGATTAAACAGCAATTTATATTATGCAACAGCATGCCCCAGAGCAGTGTGCTTAGTTATACAATTATGTTTTGATTTTCTGTCACGGAGTATTTTCCATACATGTAACCTCATGATGTTTGCTTTGTGTGTGTTTGGGTTTTTTGTTTGGTTTTAAATCTTTATTTTTCATTGATTTACAGTACTTGGGATTTGGTACTAAAGGAGCAAATACAGGAGAGGTTAACTCAGTATGATTTTGATACGCAATTTGCTTGTAGTGTACTCTTTCGTATGACTCTCTGAAGGAATTTCAGCACAGGATTGAACTCTTGGGTGTTGAAACTGTCCTGCCAGTACTGCATGAATTGGATCATAGCCTGTTGCACACATTTGTTAAGTTCCACCTTAAAATCAAGTTCTTGTTGCTCGTATTATTCATAAGAGAAGGCTGTTCCAGAAGTTTGCTCCTCTGATAGCTAGAAACCTAATTCCCAGCCTACGTTTCTTCATTAGTTTGAATGCCAGTTTTCATATGCTGAAAAGGACACTTTGTAAAGGTTAATCAGTAGTGTAATACAAAATGGAAAGTTTATCCAGGATTTGTTGTAAATTGCAGATTTCATTGAGCAAGAACCTTGGAAAAAGAGACCTTGAGAGATCACCTCATCCAGCCACCCTCTGTCCTAAGGCAGATCCAATGCTGCCTGTACCACTTCTTATGTATGTTCTCTACCTGTTTTAAAGTTGTCTTGATGGGAAGATTCAGCCACCTCCCTGTCTGACCAATTCCAGTGATCCACTCTTCTCTTTTGTAAGAGTCCCACTCTTCTCCAGTTACTTTTATAGGGAGCACTTGCTCCCTTCTTACTCTCAAAGCAGCCTTTGACATCTCTGAAGACCATTATGTCTTCCAGCTTCTTTCTGTCTTCCCTTTTTGTTTGTGTCAGGTGTCCGATAGTTCTTATCACCCTCCTCTGTATTCTCATTGCTCTGCCTGCCTGAAGAGTGGTTATGTGCAGCTGGCCATAGCTCCTCAGCTCACTGTCAGCTGTCTTCCTGCTTACTCACCCTGATGCAAAGTTTGCCTTTTCATAACAGCTCTTCCCCCATCCCTCCCTGCTGTAATCTGTGGGTCCTAATCAGCAGAGCTGCTTCCCAACAATTGGTCCCTGTCCTACACAACTGGTTACTCCTTATCAATGCAAATAATGCACTGCTTGGGATTTGGTTTTCCACTTGTATCTGTTTGCCTTTAAATCTGCATTTGCAAGCAGCCATTTTTGAGCTCTTTTACCACCACTCTTGAGTCCAGGCTGGCAGTTTGCAGGGATCATGGAGTGGGATGATGAGCACATGAATTTTGAAGTGTCCTTCTCAGATAGGTCTACTGGTTTAACCTTTCCCAACTTTTGTTATTATGCCCACATAAATATTTCACATAGAAAGATCAAATTATCTGCCTGATAGACAGGGGCATGACAGGGTTTTCTAGATCCCTGCAGACCCTGTGGTGATTTTATTTCCTTGATATTATAAGTGAAACCAGCATTCAAGTTAGGTTATTAGAGAAACTGACCTTTGACTTTGGTTGTTATGGATGAGTTGTTTTCTGTGAATGTGTGGCCTCGCATGGGACAGGTGACCCTCTTGGTATATGCACTTGATTTCTAGTAAGTAGGGTTAGAACAAACCCCAGATTCCTGTGCCCTCCCCAGGTAAATGTTAATTGTTCCCAAGGCTTTGCAGTGGTGTCAAAAAGGACTTTTTTGTTTGCTTTGTTGTTTTTTTTTGGTTTTTTTTGTTGGTAAGGCTATTTAAAATGCAGATTGCGATAACATTCAATGGTACCACCTAGAGTTATCATAATGTATTTTTTGTTTCCTCATTTCATTGAGGAGAATGAATGCTGGGAACTAAGCAAACTGATTTCATTGACAGCAATATGATCAGTGGTAAAATGCCCATCATTTACTTCAGAGGAGTAATGAGGATCATAATTAGGCCACCAGGGCAGCTATCAAACTGAAGTTAAAACCAATGTTTGTAAACCCAAGACTTCCCCATTATTTGATTGAGAGTGAGAACTAGGGGTGTAACTACGATCACATGCACACTTTGGAGTGGCTGACTCTGGGGTTTTTCATCCAGTTAACTGCAATCTCACAGTTGCCAGAAAAACAAGGAGAAAATGAAATTTGTTTTCTTTGCTCCTATGTAGAGATTAGAATTGCTCTTAATGCAGGCCAAAAAAACATCTTCAGGGAGCTTGATGGACACAAAAACTTGGTAGCCACTCCTTTTAAGAAGAGAGATGAAAGACTTCCTCTGAGCTCTGTAGAAGAAGGTTTCTGGGGCTCCCAGGAGGTGATTTGGAGAGAAATATGAAAGCAATGAAGCTCATGAGCTGGACCCTGGGGCTCAGTTCTTGAGACCAGAGCAGCATGAGGGGAAGTGCTTGAAGCAGAGCTGCTTGCCTGCTTCTCCTCTTCAACCATACATGTGAAGTTGTCATATAAAGCAGCACCTGTGGAGAAGCAGTGTGTTTATAGGTAGGTTTTATCTTCTCCTGTGTGAGCAGCACCACTTCTACTTCGAGGTGGCACCAGTATCTGCTTTTCAGCTTGTTTAACCCTCTCCATTATGCCAGTATTTCTCAGCTATTTACTAAACTTAACAGTCCTCGTGGAAATCTTCCGTGCTGCAGATGTCTGCCTTGGTGTGATTTGGTTTTGTAGTGTTGCTTTTAAGATTCATTTAATGGGCATTTGATTTAAATTTTTATTTATATTCTGCAAACCATTTTTTCTGTTATATTGCTACACTGACAGCGCAGTAGTCAAAAGAAAAGTTACAGCAAACATTCCAGTTATCCAACTTTTAATGAATAATGCCTCAGCTTTCACAAGTATTGAGAATGGGTTTGGGATTTTTCTTCTGGAAGAACAAGATAACATATAAAGATGCTTTCTCACATGCCAAACTCCAAGCCTGTTTCTTTTCTCTTGCAGCTTTCGGATTGGGGCGAGGGGTTAAGAATCGCCAGCAAATTGAAAAGCACAAAGCTGCGAGATGTCGGGCCGAAGCGGGAAGAAGAAAATGTCCAAGCTCTCGCGCTCAAGCAGGGCGGGCGTTATTTTCCCCGTGGGGAGAATGATGCGCTACTTAAAGAAAGGAACATACAAGTACCGGATAGGTGTTGGAGCACCAGTTTACATGGCAGCCGTCATAGAGTACCTAGCAGGTAAAGCAAGAACCTGGTCCTGGAAGTGCTGATCACACACGGAAGCCAGGGATATCCATGGGATGGGGTACGAACGTGTTCAGCGCTTCTGAAAATCAGACTCTGCAAGGGCAGAATTTGTTGAAATTTCCTTAAAACTCTAAGGAGATTGGTCTTCTTCTTGAAGAGGCCAAGGATGGAGATATTCCTCCTTTAGAAGCATCGTGCTTGGTCATTGGCTGGAAGGGTTGTTTTTTTATTGGTTTGCAGAGTGAGAAGTCACATCTAGGTAGCTTTTGTCCCAGAGAAAACTGATGTGAATTAGGCTTTTGATACATCTGGATGTGAATAACAGGAAAAAAAAAAAAAGACAAACTCACATGATACATCTCTTGTGCTTTTTAGGTGAACAAACTGTTTCACTGCCTGCATTTCTCCTCGCAGAACAGTGTCAATGTGTTATGAAATATGGAGGTGGTTCATTTTTGTTTTAAAAATCCTTTTGTCTTGCATAAGCGTATAAAGACACTCTTTCAGGGTTTAGATCTCATGTATCCCAAGTTTCCTTTTCCCTTCCTTTCAGAAACTGAGCTCAGGGGAAGGGGCAGGTGTCACATGGTGCTACGATATACTGTGACATACTGGGATGTGTTGTAATATATCAGAGGGTACTACGATCCTAGCTGCTCAGTTTCATATTTAATTATGGAAAACAGCACCTTAGCAAATTGTTTCAAGGCCCGGTGAAGAGAGGATTCTGGTTCAGGTTACTTAGGTGTTACGGATCAAGACTGAGGTGCATTAGAGAATCTATGAGGAGTCACAAGCCTGCATGGAAATATCTGAGTGGGTTGTGTTTCAGGAGCATAGTTTATTGCCCACCTCAGCAGGAAATGTTTTTTTCCCCGAGGCTACTTCTGGAGTTGGAGTGAAAAAGTATTGCTTATGTGGAAGAAATGTAAACGAAATGTTAAACTGCGCATTTATGTTCACCTGCAGCTCCTTCAGAAGCTAAGTCCAGAAAAGGAGCTGGCTTTAAAATAAAACAAAACACCACTGAAAAGCAGAATCAAAATCCAAGGCAGTGACCATTTCACCTACTTGTCTGATTATATTTTTTACTGCATAAGAACAAATGTGTTTATATTAAGGTCATCTAATCATAGAGAAAGATCAGTTCTCTGAATGATTCTGGAGAAGAAATGTCATTAAGAACATACATATGGTCATGTTTGCAGAGTCCAGATTCTTATATTAAAAAATGAAGTCTTGTAACTGCAGAAATCTCTCTCTCAGTGGAACTGGTGTAGTTCTGTGGTACTGGGAGGTCTGTGACTTGCAGAGCTTGTTTCTCTGTCTGCTACATGGAGTGCTGCTCAGCAGGGATTCTTCAGAGGCTTCAGGGAGTTAGGGGGAAAGTTGGACACAGGATTTGTAGCTCCCCTGCTATACCACGGTGATTTCCAACCTTGGTTTTGTTGGTTTGTTTTCCAGTGGAAGTTCAGAACTCTTCCGGAATGTCATAAATATGAATTTTCTCTATAGCAAGGTGTGTTTGCTTTGCTTTATCATCAATCATGAATCACTTAGAAGTCATTTACAGGCTTCTGGATGTCTGGGTATGGCAAGAGGGAAACCATATTACATGGGGTTTGGAAATTGCAGCAATTTTTATAACTGATTAGTGTGCTGTGTAATGACTCTATTGACCTTCAGTCTGGGGAGGAAAACTTTCTTTTTCTTTTCCTACTCCACAGGGATCCATAGCATTCCAAGGAGTTTCTTAGGATAAACATTTGGAGATGCTTGTTCTGAGCTGTGGGGATTATTACAAGGTGTAGTAATAAATTGTCAGTGTCACATCTGGTATTTGCAGTGTTTTGGTAGTGCAGGCTGAGTTATGGTCATCGTTTTGTAAGCCACGGTGCAGCACTGTTTGCCTATTATCTGAACTAGAACAGTGTATATCTTGGCTCTGCTTCTGGCTAGTAAGTGCAGTTCATTTGGCAAGGGCAGGTTACACGTGGGCCTACACTTTGTTTTAGAAAAAATGAATGTGTAGTCAACTAGGCAAGAAAATTGCTGTCTGTGTAGGCTGGGGGCCTACATGAACTCTAAGGGAGTGTTACTTTAAGCTGCTTGGTTCTACAGAGAGAGAAACCCCCCTGCTCTTGCCCCAGCCCTATATATATTGTAATAGATTGGAGTCATGTTTCTGAGCAAACAGCTATTGCTTGTGGATAGTGGTCTTTCCAAACTGAAGTTTCTGTGCTTTATCCAGAGTTTTGTTTGCAAAGACTACAAAGGTGAAGAGTTCAGTTAAAAACTGCTGATCTAGATATTCCTAATGCGTGTGTGCCTACCTAGTCCTTGGATTTGGGAAGCCTTTAGAAACAAAATGTGGGTTTCCAAGGCTGTTGTCAAAGAAGGTAACATTTCAAATGTTATTTCAAAATGTAATCAAAATGATAACATTTCTTAACATTATCTGATATTTCCCATTACAAATTCTAGTTTTCTCTCAGGGACTTGCAACTATGAAATGGGGGCTACTCAGGCTGAAAACCTCCATACAGGGGAGCTGCCTCAGGCTCAGTCTGGGAGGGCTGGGAGCAAGGGAGTCTGGCTCTTGGACTGTTTTACAGAAGCAGGTTGAACAGAAGCAGGTTTTTTGTTATATGAAAACATTCACAAGAACTTTTTTCGATGCCTGGGTGCTTCTCTGCATTTGAGCAGAGACTTGGTGCTTTATGAAAGGGGAAGGGTGGTCTCTGTCATCTCAGAGGAACGTGCTCTCTTTGGCCAAGCTGTAACTGAAAAAAACACAGGTTTCCCATGCTCAGCAGAAACCTTTTTGGATTTGAACCAGCTAAAATCTCTGAAGACATGGTCCTCATGGAGCGTGCTCCAGCCTCTCTTAGCTCCCAGTGCTGAGCACGCCTCCACCTTGCAGCTCCAACACGTGGCAGGACTGTGCATGGACCACTCCACTCAGTGGCTGAGCATGCTTCAGCCTGTGACTATAGGTGCTCAGAGGGACCTTCCTTCTTACTGCTGTCCCTGTCTGCCCATGGTCACAGCACTGAGAGCAGGGAGTTGGCTTTCTATGGTCTCGGTACGAGCAGGTAGCACAGGGGAGGAAGCTCTCTGATGTGAAGGCAAGAGCTGCACAAAGGCAGGGAGAAGAGGTCTAGGACTGGCTTTAGGCAGGGAGTCCCTGAATAAGAACTGAAGGAAAGGCTAATCCTACTTACTGCCAGTGAAGTTGGAAGGACAGGCTGGAATTAACTGGATAACAGACTGGGAGATTGGAAACAGGTTCTGCATTGGTCAGAGAAGGAGACTGAGAACAGATCATAGCATTTTGTGGAATTAATGGTTGTGGGAAAAGAACACTGGCATTAGAGACAGAGCTGGGGATGGATCTGTCTAGTGGGGAGAGCTGAACTGAAGACCAGTGGGGAAGTGAATGGCAACAAGTGTCAAAAATCTTGCCAGGAAGATGAAGAGCAAGCTGGAAAAATAGGACACAGGCCAAGGATTGGAGGTGGTGAGGGAGGGAGGTGCTGCTGCTGGTGAATGGGAGAAACAGAGACTGTTGAGGAAAGGCTAGAAATCTCAGGTGTGGATTGCTGAGGGAAGGAGAATGGGCTATGAAGCTGGGAAAGCAAGTCATGGTGAGGACAGGGGCAGGGCAGATGAGGCAGGATGGTGGGACAGGACCAGAGCTGTTTCATCAGGGCCTAGCATGGACCAGTGATTCTTCAGGTATGCACATGGTCTGTTGGTGGCCTAGATTTGTGTTGCCCTAAAGCTTTGACTAGCATCATCTGGATGTTGCATATATATCTTGAGCATCCTTACTCAAAATTGCCACATGTTCTAAGGCTTTTTTTTTTTTTTTATATATATAATCTCTCTATGCTGTTTTATATCTTAGGCTTGAAAATCATATTCAAAACTGCAGCTTTAATTCCTATCTAGAAGGTTGTGCTTTCTGGAACATTGTTGGGCTCCAGTGGCTTCAGAGTTAAAACTTCATGAGAAATTGGCCTCGGTCCCATTGGATTTATGGACTTTGCAACAGATTGTGCCAGACTGTATTTTGAGTGTGCTACAGTCATCATCATCATCTAAAACATCAACTGTATGTGTCCCATAATGCACCTTCCCAAAATGTAGGCAAAGAATACAGATGCCTCTTGCTTAGGAAGCAGAAGACCATATGAACAGTGTACTGGTCAGAGGAACTCACAGAAAATGTCAATGGAAAGCCATCTTCTCTAAATTAGGGCAGAACACACCACCAGCAAACACCTTCTCCTCCAAAGGACATCAGCTCTCTGTTGTACTCATCTGCCATCAAGAACCAAATCGAGCAGATACTTTTTCATTTACAAATGGAGGACCAAGGACTCCATCATCTGATACATCTTTTCAGAGCAAAGGTATTATTGTTAGATTTGTACGTGGTAGCATAACAGGAACTATCACAACTTATCCTAAAGGGGAAGTGGAAAACAAAGTCTGAAATCTTGCCAATTCTGCTATCTGTAGATCTCATGCATCTTCATTATCAGCCCAGCTGAGCACTTCACACAAGTAGGCTGAGCTCATTGGCCTGGCTAGGATATTTTTAGTTCCCAGACACTCCAGATCTGCAGATCCATCAGCTAAAGAAACCTCTTTTTCCTGTGTGTCACCAGGTGAGAAGATCCAGTCCCATTCAGGTCGTGGCTCAGCTGCTTGCTTCTGTTGACTGGAAGACGGTTATGTTCTTCCCTGGTCCTGAGGTCTTATCACACAGGACAAAAGGCTCCTTTAAAAATATTGGCTGTTGTGTAGAGTCAGTGGATAGCTCTGGGCATTACCCTGTTGGCCAGAGTTGGATGTCTATCTGAGGCCAAGGTGAACTGTGGAATGTATAAATGAGTCAGTTTGCTTTTAGCCATCTGTGCTGAAAATGTCTGAATGTGACGTTATGCTTCCAGTGTGGAGGCTTCTTTGTGGATTTTGAATCTTGAGGGAAGCAAGATTATTTCATATTTCACTTTAATTCTCTGCTACTGAGAGAATGCAAAGTAAAACCAACTTATATCTGAGAATATCAAGATGACCAGTTTCAAGAGAGCTTGTATAAGATTTTATTATAGGACCTGTATTCTCAGACTAGTCCTCTTAGAGTTTAGGTGATCTCAGTTGTCAAGATGTTTCTACGTGAAGTGTAAAGCAGTTTCTTTAGGGATCTGGTCTTATCAGCAGAGTATGTGGTAACTGAAGCCTCCAGATTTGATGTTGCATTTCACAAGTGTCATTTTATATTCTTAAGACTGCAAGTCCCTGCCTCCAGCATTAGAAAGATATGCATATAAATAATAGCTAGGAGGAGGTAAAGCAATTATTTACCTGTGCAAATAACTGGCATCCTTTGATAAGTTACTCATATGCATATTCCACAGTCTGCCATACATCATCTCTGCCTTGGATTCCCTTCTTCCCGGTGTCCTGTGCTAGATGAAAAGTGGCTGGCATTTGAGTGTTCTGCGTTTTTTGCTCTTAACATTAGGCAGAGGACATTTGAGTGCACCATCAGGATGCTGCTGGCCAAAGGACCCAGAACCTGGGGGAGTGGGGTGAGCACACAGGTAGCAGAATGTGCCTGTTGTTGGCACATCTGAAAGAACTTCAGTTACTGTGCAGGTAAGTATGTGTTGCTTTTGATTTTGTTTTTATTTTTTTTTCCTGATGCCATTTTCCTCTTCTATCAACACTGGAGAAGTATGGGTCTCTCTTCTTGCTTTATGCTGGTCTGCACAATGGATGGCGATCTGTTTCTGCTCTCTGCTCTGCATTAGCTCCCCTGGCAAAGCTCTGGGAGTTGGCTCTGCAACATCTGGCTCTGCAGCCCCCACAGGGTGAATATGGCTGGATCCCACAGGATCGCTTTTCAATCTCCTTCCTTAAAGTTCAAGTCAAATGCTCCAAAGTTAGGAAATGCCAGGGCTGAGG
Organism: Chloroceryle amazona; assembly: GCA_027560015.1. Classification (NCBI taxonomy): domain Eukaryota; kingdom Metazoa; phylum Chordata; class Aves; order Coraciiformes; family Cerylidae; genus Chloroceryle; species Chloroceryle amazona. The sequence continues at coordinate 11,820 of JANHFX010027182.1, forward strand.
TTGCTGGCCTAACTTTTTATGTAGGCCTGGTGTGTATTTGCGGTGCAGAACTTTATCTGATTGTCCCATCGTGTGCTGCTTTTTCCTCACGGCAGTGGCCTGGTTATCGTGACCACAGTTCTAACATTTCCTAAAATTTAAGTGCTTGTCTTTGCAACTTTGATAATGTTTCTTGAAAGCAGTGCATGAATAATTGTGACCATTTGCAACAGCCACTGGCTGGTTCTTAAACCATTCGCTGTGAATACGCACATAATTCTAAACAATGGCTTTTTACATCTCCAGCATTCAGTTAAGTATAGTAGTGACAACTGGATGACAAGTATGCACTTTTGTTATACTAACTGAGGGAAATTGAAAGCTTGTATTTTTCCCATGAGCTAAACCTCTTGTTGACATCTTTGGATTTTAGCCAGAAACCATTATGTAGATTTCCATGAGATTTTTCATGAAAGTTCATGTTTTTGTAATACAGTTCTTTACTTAGCTGATTAAAAAGGAGTAAGATACCAACATTAGGACACTGTAACTTTCTTGCCCCTGTTACTGACAGATATAAATACAAAACCAAAACCCAGGAGGCAGGGACATTGGATACTTTTAAAATGAAACAAGGTGTGAATATGATTTTTATGATTATTTGGAGCAAAACGTTCCCTTCTTCCTTCCTTCTCAGTGTTTCAGTAGAACTCTTACATGAGAAATAACTTCTGAGTAGGGGCCAGACTCTGTAAATTAATGAATTATACTGACTGCTACAGTTTAAATAAGCTCAGAAAGACTTGTCTGTGTTTCCTCTACCACAGTTAGAAAAAGCTCAGTGACTTTAGTCCGAGGACAAATGTTATTGCAAATATAGAGAAACCACTTTTGAAGTGACCTCCGGCTCCCAGAGATGCGGAAGGAACTTTCTACCAATAGTTCATGCATTGAAGCTCTTAACGTTGTCTCTGCTCGCCTCTAAGTCAAACCTTTTATCTCTTGTTCTCAAATGAAGCTTCTCACAAATGTTTCGATGCCCTTTACTGCAGAATTGCAGCATCGCCTGGCTGATTTGTTGACTTTCAAAGTATTTCTTTAAATGCACCTCAGTCTTCATCTTACCTGGTCCTGAGAATCCTTGCTGTTGTGTCAGAACTGTCTGTATTAGGTTTGGGGTTTCACTGCATGCTTTACTGTTTCACTGTTAGAGTGTTACTGCTGCATTTCGCACTGCTGATGTACATTCTTAGAGGGTGTTTCTTTCTTTGTTTTGAAAGAGAATTCTGACTTGGGACTCGTCAAAGAAGTTATGTGAATCAAGCTTAGCATCTTTTCTGCAAGCTATCCTTCAGGGAATTAGGAAGGACAAGTTATTTTATGTAAATTTACAGATACATGGAGCGTGGTTTGGTTACTGCCTTTCTGTAGCAATGACAAATTAAATTGTGAAACACCTCTGAAAAGGTAAATGGGTATTAAGAAGGAATGTAAAATGTATATACAGGGTGTACATAAGCTGCATTTTTGTTACTCATTTTTATCTCAATGTGTTTGCAGCTGAAATTCTAGAATTAGCAGGAAATGCAGCGCGAGACAACAAGAAAGGAAGAATTGCCCCCAGACACATCCTCCTGGCAGTTGCAAATGATGAGGAACTGAATCAGGTACGAGTTTATGTTTCAGTGTGAGAGTTACGTGCTGTGGCATGAATGAAGCTGCTACCACAGAAAGTTAGAAAGGCCTTAGTCTGACACACGAAGGAGAACGCATTTTTTAGAGCAGAAGGTGACAGGATTGTGCCCACTTGAATAAAAACACACACAATAAAACCAAGGTTCTGATAAATTCTAAGACATCTTCTTAAAGCCTCCAGATATAAATTTTGCTTCTTATGTAGCTGGTGAGTCCTGCTGGGACTTGTGGCAAGCGGGTAAACTTGTTGCTTAATTTTTCCTCTGAGAAAGACAATACTTAAAGAAAACATGCCATATGGAAGACTGTTTTCCAAAAGCTGTAGAAATATGGATTTTCTTCTACACTGTTTGTGAGGCACATCTGGGGTGGGGATCTGTCTCGTTCTCTGCTATTCTGCCTCCAGGGCTGTGTCCCCATCCATCTGCTCACGTCCTGTTAGCGCCCAGACTTTGGTTTGCAGTGCTCTGACTGTGAGGATCACTTGTGGGATCACTTCTGCTAAAACTTTTTGAGTGAGCAGAGACATCGCAGCATGGGTTATGAATTGCAGCATTCAGGGGTGCCAGAAGGGTTCAGTCAGCATCAGAGAATCTCTTTTTGGTTGGCCCCATATGAGGATGTATGACATCATTCACACTTTGAAAGATTCCTGCACTTAATTTGAGTGCTTTAAATAATGAAAATGTGGTGCCCATGAAGTCATCTAGATCTGTTTCCAGTCAAGGGGACTGAAAAGTTAACACAGAGGCCGGGAGAGAGGGAAAAGCATGCTAACACTACCAGCTCATTCCCCACTCTGTGGCACTGGTCACTGGTCTGTGAACTGGGAACTAGATCTACTGTTGTCCATTAGGTATTAGCCACACCTTGTCCTCCACGTGGTATCGCAGACCATTCCTGTTGCTCCCTCTGCAGAGCAGATTGTTGAGGCTCATACTTGCTTTCATTGAATCTCTTTCCCTGCCAAAGGGTTCTACAACCAGTCCATCCTTCAGCAGGGCTGTGGTGCAATCATTTATTTAGGTAGCCTGCAGGTGCTCAACTCTTAACCTCTTTCACTGCTTGTGAGTCACTAAGGGCAGGTATGCAGAAAGACCAGCATGGGAAGAGAGAAGAGTTAAATCTAGGTGGCAGCTGGTCACAAGTGATGTTCCCCAAGGCTCAGTATAGAGGCCTGTTCAGTTTCAAGTCTTTATCAATGATCTGGACAAGGGGATTGAGGGCACCCTTAATACCTTTACAGATGACACCCAGTTAGTTGAGGTTATTGATCTACTGGAGGGTAGGAGACTTGACAGAGGGGTCTGGCCAGGCTGGATTGATGGGTCGAGGCCAATGGGGTGGGGTTCAACAAGGACAAGTGCCATGTCCTGCATTTTGGTCACAACAACCCCCTGCAACTCTCCAGGTGGGGGGAAGAGCAGCTGGAAACTGCCTGAAAGAAAAAGACCTGGGGGGGTTGATCAACAGCTGGCTGAAGATG
>JANHFX010027182.1:19863-34122 GCA_027560015.1 Chloroceryle amazona
TTGAGGTGCAGCCTCACCAGTGTCGAAGCCAGGGGGACAATCCCTGCCCTAGTCCTACTAGTGACCACACTGGTGCTGATCCAAGCCAGGATGCTGGTGGCTTCTTGGCCACATTGGCTCATCTTCAGCCAGCTGTTGACCAACCCCCCCAGGTCTTTCTTTTTCTTCCAGGCAGTTTCCAGCTGCTCTTTCCCCCACCTGGAGCATTGCAGGGGGTTGTTGTGACCAAAATGCAGGACATGGCACTTGTCCTTGTTGAACCTCATCCCATTGGCCTCGACCCATCAATCCAGCCTGGCCAGACCCCTCTGTTGAGCCTCCCTACCCTCCAGCAGACCAACACATCCACCTGACTTGGTGTTTCTGCAGAGTTCCTCTGGAGGAAGCTCCCATGCTGTGGTCATATCACAAAAGAATCTGAGTGGTGTACAAACAAATTAATCGAAGGCTCAATATCAGAGTCACACCTATTGAACACAGTAAAACTAGTGATGTCTGAAAGACTGAAACAGCCTTCTTTCATTTTAGTTTTTTTTGGTATGAAAATGATTTCACACTCGGATTACTTTATTTTTTCCTACTCCCTCATTATTATTTTACAGCTTTCTCTGACACAGAGTGACATCAGCCATATTGGCTCCATGAAAGTAGAAGGCATCGTTCACCCTACAACTGCTGAAATAGATCTCAAGGAGGAAATAGGTGAGGCTCTGCTACAAGCAGAAAAGAATTGAAACAGTAGCTGGTTTACTACCTGACTGATGAGGTCCCATCCTGTTACATCTGAATCTTCCCCAGGCCATAAAGTATCACAACACTTCTGAAAAGCAGGCTGGATCTGACTAGGTGTAACAGGCTAATCACTGATGTAGCTTTTTTTAATGATGCCTTACAACAATTGAAACACAGATAATTTGTTGAAGGTAAAGCATCGTTATTGCACCTTTATTGGATTATTTTTACATTTGCCTCTGAAAATTCTGTGATAAAAATGACTTTAATATCACTTCTATTTATGCTTTTCATTGTAGGATTTTACATGCTTTAGAAATACTTATGTACAAAGCCTGGTTATGTGAAATAAGGAAATATTATTACTGCTGGTGTACAAATACAGAAACTGAAGCAAGAGGGACATAAAAAACATACTCAGTCACACAGAGAGGCACAGAAGCTGGTAGCAGGCTTTTGGATCATTCTTTTATACAGTCAAACATCAAGACCTTTACTAGCATCCCAGCTGTGTTTATTTCAGAAAGTAGCAGGGCTTGTGTTGTTGAATTGATTTTGGAGTCTGAAAATCCCACTCTTCACTATTTTAGCTGTAAGCCAGGGTAAGGTGTCACTCTTACAGATTATTCTTTTAATTTCCAGTAACAACATACAGGGGGTTTCAAACCCAGTAAAAAGTAAACTCCATCTGTAGCTAGATATAGTGGTTAAACATAGACATCAGCTGCTGCTGACAGAGGGAAACAGTATGTGTACAATGTTCAGCTTTTAAATAACATCGAGGGTTTTTTTCATGCTGATCCTTTGAAGCCATGGCCTTCTGCTCTGTGTCCTTGCAGGCAAGGCATTGGAAAAGGCTGGAGGGAAAGAGTTTTTAGAAACGGTAAAAGAGCTTCGCAAATCTCAAGGACCTTTGGAAGTTGCTGAAGGTAAAAAGGATACTGTGCTCTCTTTTGGGAACAGCACATTTTGTATGTTCTTTTCTCTGGGTGTTCTGTTCTTGGTTATGTACGTGCCTTTATTTATGTGATTTATATGTTTCTGTTTCTTACTTGAAGCTGGTGCTGATACAGGCAGCCTGCTTAGAGGGGAAAAAAAGGGAAGAATAGAATACCCATGTGCTGTGCACATCCTGTCTTTGGGCTTCCAGGTGCTATCATAAGTAACAGCAGGCTGAATAATTTATGTTAGGCAATTTCTGTCTGTGGGAGTCCAAAAAATAAGGAAAACTTGTGCTGTCACCTTTTTATACAAGATATTTTGCTTCGTTTTTGCATTTAATCAAAATTATTATATGCTGTAACATCAAAGTAAACTGCTTTTCTCTGATGACATCACTACCTAACTAGAAAATAAACTCCTTTTATGCCATTAAGGTTCTCCCAGGAAAGAAGATAATCTTAGTTTAATAGATAGGAAACTGAATTCTCTCAAGCACTGTGTTGTGTTGCTGTGGTTAAAATTGCCCTCTCTACTGGTTTTGAGGCAAGCGATAATAAATGGTGGTTAATTGCTGGAGGTCTGTTGCAAACACATGAGCTCCAGCCTAATGAGCTTGAATTGGAGTGCTGCTCACAGGATACCTGTGTTGTTTGCAGTCAATTTGCTCCCTACAGTTAAAGGCCTGATGTGTCTCTTCTGACTGAAATTTAAGTGACACAGTGAAGGATTAGACAGAATTATTATGTGCCTCCAAAGAAAATTCCTCTGTGATGATGGACAGATGAACAAATCCAAGTTTTTCATACTTGGCCATTAATTGCACAGCTAATTTCAAGGTGTTTAACCTGAGATTCCCCAAACCTAGATTTTCAGAAGTGCTAATGGTCACGATTGCAGCAAAGGCAACCTGATGCTGTGCTGTGGGCTCTGCAGGTCCTGGAGACGTATTAGGCTTTCTGAAAAATTAATCTTCAGATACCTAATTGGACATGACTGGTGAAGACTTTCAAGAAACATCTTTGATTTTTTCATGTTGTTGTCTGAAATTACCCAGCTGTGAAGTGGGTCTAAATATTACTCCCTATCACTCTGGAGCTGTAATGATGATGCAGAATATTTGTGCAAAGCATTCAGATAATGCAGTGACAGCACAGCAGAAATAACTTATGGGAGACTAATCATACTGAGTTCAGTGTGAGGTTTTGATATGTTGCATAAAACAATTTCAGAGGCCGTGCTGAATGAGAAAGCTATAAAATATTATTGAATAGCCATGTGTTAACCAAATGAGCCCTGGTCTCCAAAGAAATAATAATTGATCACAAAAGTAATGATGAGATGGTCAAATTATGATTGCAAGTGAGCCATTGTGGCATGTTTTAATTCCTGATGTGTTCTTTGGAGAGGTAATGTAATCAAGAAAGTGCATTGGGTTGAAAGGTTATTACAGGGTGGTTTCTATTTGAAACTGAATTTTTTTTTTTCCCTTTGTGTTAGCTGCACTTACTCAGTCTAGCGGCCTAGCAGCAAAGTTTGTCATCCACTGTCACATCCCACAGTGGGGCTCGGACAAGTGTGAAGAGCAGCTTGAAGAGACTATAAAGAACTGCTTAACAGCTGCAGAAGACAAGAAGTTGAAGTCGGTGGCTTTCCCCCCGTTTCCCAGTGGCAGGTATGATGACTCTTTCTGCAAAGGAGGATTCTGTGTTGGGTAGCAGTGCTATGATTAGCTGCCAGAGAGCTGCTGCTGTGATCTAGGGGTACCTTCTGGTCTGCAGCACCCTGCCTCCAGAGCAGGCTGTGGCTGCTGCCATCTGACACGGGGCTTCTCCACATGAAAGGAGCTTGAAGTGCAGCGTTTGCATGGAATGGCCAGAAAGCCTTAATACTGAGAAATTAGGTAACCCACAGAAGAGTGGAGCAGACCCGCTGTGTTTTCTATTCCTAGGCAGTCGTTTTTATTCTGCTACAGTGGGCATGAACCACCTCAGTTTTCATATCCATTTTGCTGTGGTGAGGGTTATTACAACCACATTCGTAGTACTAAGATTATAGCAGCATAATACCACAGGCAAGTAACAGTGATGCAACTTGAGCGAGGTAAATGGTGAGGTGTTAGCCTAAGTCATCCCAAGAATATATATTAAACAGACTAGGCACACAAAATGTTTTCTTTCAAAAGAAAAATCAATGTTTCTCAAATATAGTTCTGCTTTAAAAATGGAACTATGAAACCAGCTATGAAACTACACATTTCTTTCTTGATAACTAGCAAATAAAATGTCCTTTGCTAAGAAATACAGAGTATCTTTTGGGTTTGTTTTTTCCATTTGTTTTGTTCTATTTAAACTCACAGTTTATTAATCTTGCTTGGTCTCTGATCACAAGAAACTTTACACAAGCCCTGCTAACTGCAGAAGTTGTTTCTACATGTTGGGTTCCCACGTTTATGTTTAAGCTGAAAGGTAACTACTGATTTTGTTAGCAATGCCCAAAGAATAGAGTACATAGGCCAGTCCAGTTGTGCTTGCCTGGCAGTGAATAAAATTAAAGTAAAACTGCATAGTGATCAGTGAAATCCACACACTTCACCGAATATGCGGGAGGTGAAAATGCCATTTTTGCACAGACTTTTTCAAGACAAGATAATATTTTGATGGATTAGGACATAAGAATAAATCAAGGGGCAGTGTAGTTAATGATTTTTTTTTTTTTATCCTTTATACACAGATCTTTTTGTTTATACTGTTCAGTCAAAAATAGGATAAATTGTTTTACTGGCCTTTAATAATAAAGTCCACCTTTCAAAAATGAACTGTAGCTTTTAATGCTGATAGAAATAGTCTTTATGGACCTCATGTCTCCTCTGAGTGTTATCTAAGAATAATACAGTCTTGGAGCATTAGTCTTAGTGTAGATCCTGCCACTGCTTTGTTCCATTTCACTCTCTGTTGCTCTTACAATTACTCCTGCTAACGGAAAATAGAGTAAGTCTGATCACGTGCAGCTGGTTTACACTTTAGGTATTGAAGGGCCAAAAGGGTGTCCAAAAACCAGAGTTTTTTCATGTAAGATGTAATGGTTTTATTCCACCTACACCTCTGCACAAGAAATGCTGGTTTTGTTGGGTAGATCAGGAATGATGCTGTATCACTTGTGTGAATTTTCATCTTTCCTCTGTCCAGTCTTAGGGACTGTTTACGGTAACTGATGTCTCAGTTCTGGCAGGACTTTTCACCTGTATGATCTTGTAATTGAAAAGTAGAGAAATTTAGTTTGCATGAAATTATTTGTGTTGTGAAAGAGATAGAAATTAACAGAAAAACATTTCCAAAAATTCCTTATCAATAGTTTCCTGTCCAGGAATTAAAAGTAGGAAAATCTGTTTGCTAATGTTTGGGTTACAGTGAATATAGGTATAGCATTTTTGGTTCTTTTTCAATAAAAATATCATAAGTAGTTTGAAATCAGTGACGTGACATTGAGTTAGGAGAAACGAGTAGTGCTAAACTTAGGGAGATAAAAGCAAATGCACATCACAGTGCTGTCAGAGAGGGAGGGAAAGAAAAAAACCAACAAACCACTGCAAAGGCACCTCTGGATGCTATTAAAAGAAATACCAGTGTTAGGATTGTTAGGCACTGGGATGGCTTATCTGTGTATTCTGATGTAGCTCCATCACTGATGATCTTCTAGGTACAGGTTAGACAAACATTTTTTCAGAAGCAGAGAAGTTATAACAGAATAATTGTGGTTGGACAGGACCTTGGAGATCACAGAGTCCAACCATACCTACAAGAATAAAGAACACCTAAATAAATATGTAATCTTGTCTCAGAGGAAGGATATGTAGCATGCACTGCATCAACACTTCAGTAGCGTCTTGTAGAGTGGAGATGAGGGCAAAGGAACTGTGTTGCAGCTTGAATGGTTTTGTGAATTGAAAAAGGAGTATGAGAGTGATTAATATGGAAAAAATGCTGCTGCCAAAAATATTGAAACTCAGGGATATTGGCCAGGTGCCCCAAGAGGTGTCAGGACAATTGAAGAGTCTACTGACTGTAAAGATGAGTACCTTTTAGGTTTTCAGATTGTAGGTTGGAGAATATTACCATCAAAATGCTATTACCAAATCTTGGTGCTAATTTGGCTTGGGGTTGTAATTTCAGTTGTTTTCCTTGAAGTCTCAAGCAAACTATTTTTAATGACAGAGTGGGGAAGCCAGCTAAGTAGTTGATTGATTTATTTATTCCCCCCCCTCCCCAGTTTTCAACTAAAAGAATAATCATCCCTTGAACTTTCTAGCCTGCCCAGCATGGCATGGAAAAGAACTCCAAGGGAAGAGCGTTAAAAACTTTGCGTGATTATAAAAAGTAGAAGCGAAGGAAAAAAAGTATTACCAAAAAAACCCAAATTATTAAAACAAACTAACAGCAGCAGATGAATATTGCTATCAAAACCTTGAGGTCTGCTTCTGGGATTTACACGTTGCCAAACTGTAACAGGCACTATCTAAAGAGCAGCAGCCTGTAGTTGGTACAGCTCTGGCTTGTTCCTTCCAACAGCGCATGTGCACAGTGCTTGCACAGGCAGCTGACACTCGCTTGTTCTGTTTTCTTCCCCTACCACACAGAAACTGCTTCCCAAAACAGACGGCAGCCCAGCTGACTCTAAGAGCTATTTCCACCCATTTTGATGGCACCAGCTCTTCCTCCTTGAAGAACATTTACTTTCTGCTCTTCGACAGTGAAAGTATTGGCATCTATGTGCAAGAAATGGCCAAACTAGACACCAAGTAGCAACGGCAGCAAAATGAAACTTTATTTTTCAACAAACTTGAGTAGCATTAAAAGCATTAGAGGTGGGTTTTATTTTTTCAGTGTGACAAGGAGGGGGAGTGGTAGTAGTGTGATGTGTTGTGACTTGATGAAGAGCTGTGACTAGAGATGAGAGGGGTTTAGTCTGATTTCTTAATGCTGTCAGCATCCTCTAGGCATTTATATCACCTTAAACAATTAAGTTACCATCTCTTTTTCAGGAGCTTTAGTGTCCCTTGTTATTTTAGTTTAGAAGTTCTTAAAGAGTAACCTCATTTTAGATTTGTAGTGATGATTTTTTCACACACACACACACACACACACACACGCACACACACTTTAAAGAAAGCTCTTAAAAATGTTCTGCTCTCTTTTCCCCTCCCTTGAGGATCAACATCTGTCTCCAGCTCACAGAGAGGGGAAAAGGATTTTAGAAGTGATGCATGAAGAGCTTCTGTTTTGCTTTTAACTCACAAGAATCTCTGTAATTACTGAGAATATTTCATGGTGATTTTGTTTGTTTTATAAGAAAAAAAGAAAAAGATGTGTCAAGAGTGTTTATTGTTATAAACCCTACTTTTGCTCTGGGAATTTCTCACCTTAAAAAAAAAAGAAAAAAGGGAAAAAAGCCCTAAACAGCAGTATCTGTAATTAAGAGCTTTCTGTGCACACAATTAACCAGCTCTTCTGGCTGAAGTGTAGGGCTATAAGTGACATAATTAAAGCTGCTGTGGAGTTGTTGACACAAAGATGCATTATACTCTGTTAACTTCCAGGATTACCATGGCCTCAGTGCTGCAAGCCATTCTTCCTGCATGCTGCAGAGCAGGTTCCAGATTTGTAAGAGGCAGGTACTTTTTAGAAGAGCAAGAGTAGAGAAAGCCAGGGAAAAAAAAAACTAAAAAAAACCCCAACAAAACAAAAACAAACCCAACCCAAAACACATAACAAAGAAACCACAGAGATTTAAAAAACCACAGCGTTTATTGTTACAAATCAAGGTAAACCAAGGTTCTTGCTTGGAGCTATCTTGACAGGGAAGTAAAAGAAACCTTCCTTCTCTGTTTTTTATCATGACAACTTCTGTGAGCCTAATTTGGAAAGGGCCTCCTTCACAGCAAGGCAGGGCACCCCTTTAATGTGGCACGATGATGGGTGGCTTTAGGAGATGCTCAGGGGACAGTATCAGCCTGTACAAGCAACTAAAGTGCACCCTCCACCCTCTTCCAGTTGCTGTATTACTTGCCAGTTTGTTACTGATCCCCTCTTAAGAGGGCATTGTCTGTCCCATTGTCTTCCAACTCTTGGAGACAAACAAGTCACGGCTCTTAGCAATGGTCACCAAGAGACGTCCCACGTAGTAACCGTTCACCTGGCCCACGCCATCATTCCTGCCCATTGAAAGCAGGAATGTTAGTGACCCTGGAAAGAAGATGTAGAGGTCTAAGTGAAGCAGTTTCAAAGCTAAGTATCAAACCCTACTACTGTAGGTGTTACACTCACTCCAAACCCCTCCTTCCCCCCCCCTCGCCCACAGCATACCCACACATGCTGCTAAACACAGCACCCATGTGCCGCTTGACAAGGAAAGGAGCAGGTCCAAGGAGAACTACTCGCAACTCTCTCCTTTCTACCATCTGCTCTGCTTCGTTCAGGAATGGGATTGCTGAAGGAATGGGCTGTCTGTGTGCATGGTGTACAATGGCTCTATCCTCCCAAGAGGGAGTCCAAGAGGTAGACAAAAATATTAAATTAGAATGAAATGTAAATAGACAGGGCAGCCTTTAAAAAACAAGCAGATCTCCAGATACCCTCCATCCCTGTGGAACAGCTTTCAGAACACTTATGGTAAGTATTTACATCCGTTGCTTGTTAATGAGACCCATCACCTAGCTAGATTTTTGAGACTAGGTTGTTCAGTTTGTGCTTGTAGTGTAGTTTAAGGAGAGAAAAGAGGAGAAAGTCATCATCTCCTCATTCCTAGGATTCAGTTGGACAGTAAGCAATCTGAAGAAAAGGAAACAAGTTTGATGAATAGCACACACCCACCAGTAAATTTATCAGGAAGACATTAGTAAAGAAAGGACACGTTGCATTCATAGACTAACACAGGTAATTAACATCTCCCGTGTCTTTGGCAGGAACCAAGATGAAGCTTGAGCTATAGATCTATCTAGTCAACTCCAACTGTGAGTTCCTTCACCTCTAATCAGAATCCCATGCAAGTTGTGACGCGTATGTGCACCAAAAGCAGCCCAACAGCTAAGGCCAGGTGCTACGAGTTTACCTTACCTGGTTCGTAGGTTTTAAGAGCTTTATGTGTCAGGCTGTTGATGATATTTGTCACAGCGATGTTGGCATGGAGACCAGCATGGTATGCCATCTTTGGTTCCTTCAGATCTGCACAGTCCCCGATGGCATAGATGTTTTCATAGCCTTCCAGCTGGAGGTGCTTGTTAACTTTCAAAGCACCGTTACTTCCCATTTTGTCCCCTGTTTTACCAAACAGTAAGTTTTCAGAAGGAGCTTTGCATTGCTCGCTGCAGCCTGAGACCCCAAAACGCTGATGATGCCACTGACACAAATGTGGGGGTTTCATCCCCTTGTCAGGGAAGAGCTGCTTTTTGTCTCGCTGTAGTTAAAGTAACTGCAGTCCCATGCAACGCATCACCCTTTGATATTTCAGTAGAAACATCAAGAGCTGGTGTACAAAGCCTGAGAAGGAGAGCATATAATGGTCATACTGCTCCACAGCTGTAGTGCCATGACTGAAATCGGGCTGTAAGCGAGCTCGGACTGAAGATGTGTCACTGGATAACTAACTGGCTGAACGCCCTGCGATGCTGATGGTTCAGCAAGAACGCTGAATGTGCTGAGCCTCGGAATTTAGCAAGCTTTTATCTAGGATGAAATCCCGGCCTTTACAACAGGAGTTGTCATCTGCCCCATACTGAGCTAGGACACTAAGGCTTTTTGGAGGTACTAGCAGAAGGAGCTGGAGAAGAATGATGGCCACCTGAGCTGTGGTCTAAGTTTCCAAAGGTCCCATTTCACAGTTGGGTATATAATCTGGTGCGAGAGTATTTGCTGTATCATGGAATAACCACTGCAGGTTGTATAAGGTTGACTCCTAACCTCACAGTACCCCTGTACAAGACATGGAAGCACTGTGTGGCTTTTCCCCACCCCGGGGGTTTTTCACTCACCAAACGCAGCGGCGTATGCTGAAGAGTTAATCTTTATCCCTGTGCACAGGACCACCATGTCAGCAGCCACCTCAGTGCCCTTTTCTGTCCTTACTACCATGTCCTTCTGGAACCGGTTCGGTGTGAGGTTTTCCACGTCGCTGACTCTTTCACCTGTCGGGACAGAGAGCCCTGGGTGACAAACCTTTCCTAGGCTGCCATTTCCAGCTAGCTGAGGTGTGTCTAGAGAAACACGTACTGATGAGGGAGGTACTTCAAGGGAGCCATGCTTAGTCAAAAAAGTCAGAAAGAGGATGCCAGAAGGAGACACTTTGGCTAAAGGAAGAGCAGTTTATAGAGCTTTAGAGTGTAGATCTTCAGAAGCATCACTAAGTACATACTTAGTAAGAGGCGCACTCCTTTTCTGAGGAGAATCTCTTTCACCTCCTGACGGACGCTATCTAGCAGCTCCACATCAGCTAGTGAGATTTTTGAATGAATGAGGATGACCTGTTGGGGACAAAACAGCAAGGGGGATGTGGGAATGGGACAGGACTGGTGTTCTAGGTGTGAGCAGCTATAGCCAGATCCCTGTTAACTCCCACTGAGAGCGAGCCAGTGAAAGGCATCTAGTGCCAATCATCTAGCTAGTGACAGGCTATAGGGCACTCTCAGAAGAGGATGCAGTGGGGGCAAAAGCTGCCACTGCATGGAAACTCCTGATTGGCGGTGATTTCAGATAGCTCCAGCAAGACCATTGCAGAACAGTCTCAGAAGCAAGAATGAAGTTAACTGTAATGAATATGCTACTACCTCTTTGGCTGGGTACTCTGTTTTGATCTCTGCAGCCATTTCGACTCCAGCAGCACCACCTCCCACTACCAGGATGCGCTCAGATTTCTCAATCTTGAAGTAAAAAAGAAACTCATGTTACAAGAGAACTGTAATGTGCAGGAAGTTGAGCCACTCCTCAAATAGACCCTTCTGAGGTACAGCACTAGCCCAACAGCAATAAATTACCTAGTTTGTTAAGAGGAAACAAAAAACAAGAACCCCATGTGTTCTTCCTCTGTATGCTGTAAGACAGTTGAGCATTTCAGGTTTCCTCTCTTGCAGGCTCCTTGTCCTGGCCTGTCCCTGCAGGCATTGTGGTCTCTTGCTCTTAGACACAGATGGCTCCAGATACCCATACTGTTGTCTGGGATAGGAAAGCTGATCAAAGGAAGGCAACACTTTGTAGGAAATAAGCTGATTCCTCACCTCCTTAACCATGTCTTCATAGCTCTGGATGGCACTTTCCATGTCAATGACCTTGTTGAACTTCCCAGGGAATGGCCCATCACTGCCTGTTGCAAGAATGAGATGAGAGTAGGGAAGCTCCTGGGACGGCAGAAGATGGAACGGGATGTTAGACCTCTTAAAAATAGAGCCTATAACACAGTTGTTGTCTCCTAGGTGCTATTCACTCAGTCCACCTCCTCCAGCCCCTGATGATAACTAGGAAAGTACTTGCCACTGTCAGAACGTGACTTTAGGAAGTGACTTGGTCCAGGTGACACCAAGTAACTGCCTTCCCCAGGGTCTGAGAGAAGCTCCATTTTTCAGGTGAGCTGAGAGCTTTAAAATAGTTACCACAAGCTTACAAGATACAGCCTGATATTTATGCCGGGCACTGAAGCCACCATCATAGCTGGCTCCAGAGACTAACTCTTCATCTTCACCACCTTCTGAACAGAGATGTGGTGCTCTGGCTGAAAAAAAAATTATCACAGCTGCTGCCCTTGTTTCTTCCTGCAGTTAGATAAGGATCTGAGCTTCAGGGTTAATTGTCGAGCTCTAAATCCAGCTCTAAGAATAATATCTCATCTGAGCACTAGGTACAGTGTGGTACTTAGTGCACGCCCACATCCCAACAGAGCTCTAGGCCACTCAGCTTGGCTAGGAGGGACGATGCCATTCAGCGCTTGCAGGGAAAGATGGACTGTGCTACCAAGTACTTGAGGATGATTAAATGCTACAGTCTTTCCCCGCATTGCCTGTTGGTTTTAAAGGAGACAGCTGAGGGCTTGCTTCTCTCTGGGGCAGCCCTCCATCAGTTTCATTCCTCTCTACCTCCTAGAGTTACAGGGCCAGTATTAAGCATGAGCATTTGTCTATCAGCCTGCAGGTGGCAGAAACCTAGAGGAAGGCAATCTGTGACTTCCCAGGGGGCTTGGGTTGTGTCTCGTTTGGGGTCAGGGATTTCAGGCAAGCTGAGGATTAGCTCAGAACAGGAACCCTGTTGCACCTGTGAAATCTGAGCCCATGGGTATTGGACCAGTCAGGGTTCGTGTGCTCAGCTGATCGGCAGTGTAGGAAATACGAGGGTGTTTGCCACAACTGAACAGCATTCCCAGCTCTCGTCCAGCTTGAGGGCAAAGGTCCAGTTTGTTTTTCACAGAGCATGATTCAGTCTTGCACATGCATTCCCCCACCCCCACTCCTGGCCCCACTCCCACCTCCTCTGTCAGCTGAGAGTTAGTTCCACTCCTCTTCCTGCTCAGAGGCACATTTTCTGTGGGTGCCCTGTGGTCCTGTACATCTCGCTCTTTGCCCCACAAAGGACTCCAAACCTAAATTCCAAGTCACTTCTCCAACCAGGCATCACCAGTCAAAGCCAATATACTGCATTCTCACAACCATGGCACGGCTGAAGTGAAGCCCAAAGGAGGAGAGATTCACAACATACTCTGCTGAGGGATGACTCTCTGCATTAGCAGGTGATTTCATAAGGCAGCCAAGTTACTCCCTGCATCACTCACCTCACCATCACTGAGCAAAACTCGTTGCCTTGCAGGGTCTATGCCAACAACCTTGCCTTGGCGGAAGCTGTCCCCAAAGGTAACAGAGTAGGAGATGAAAGTCTTCTTGGCAAATCCTGTGGTAAGAGGAGACATCAGGGAAGAGATCGACCTCTGCGGGGCTAATAAGCTCCTCTGCCCTTCTTCCCTCACACCATCCTTGAGCAGACAAAAGCACTGTACCCACCTGGGGGGAAGACCTGCAGGCTGGGTCTTTGCTCTGTGTTACCTATGCCCAGCAATAAGCTTCAGGACCTTGGTCTCAGATTTGGTGAGATCAGCTCCTCAGAGGCCAGATGACTCACCTGCCTAGATTGCTTTCTACAGAATCTCTTGCACCAGTTTGTATCAGTACTCCACTCTGGTCCAGGGCATTTAGGGCAGAATGTCAGAGGCTTTTTGTCATGTTATCTGCCTCTCAGACCAAGCTTTTGATGCTTGTTTCCAACCTTGAACATGAGATTTCCCCCCTAAATCCCCAGCGACCAGGGTAATGGGATTAGCCCTGTCTCCCGTGTTAGATCCTGGGCAAGAATGAGTAGCTCACCAACAGAATTTATCACCCAGGGCCTCACTGCTGAGCTGCTCAGCAATCCACGTACCAGCTACAGAAAGACACTGATTCACCCTTCCCAGCTGCTGCTGGTTTTAGCTTAGTCACTTTCTAAACTCTTGAAAAAAAAAGGACTACCCGAATGCATTTGCTCAGTGGACATGCAATTAGCTTAACACAGAAACTCTGTGGGTCCTCTCAGAGCCAAGTATTTGTTTTCCAGACAGAAACCAAGTCTTTCACCATCACTGGGGTGGAGGGGGCACTTTCTGTACCCTGCTCCTTGCTACTCCCCGGGTACCTCCGAGCTGCTGCAGTCCCCGGTGGGAGCAGGAGAGCTGACCCCCCGGGACTCACGCAGGGGGAGGGCTGTGGAAACCAGCTGAACCCTTACCGCTCTCCACGGAGGCACGGAGGGCAGCCACGTTGTGATGAAAAGCATCCTTCATGTCCACCAGCACGAAGGGGACGGCCCAGGACTTGAGCAAACTGGCGGCCGCTATGCCTCCGAAGCCACCCCCGACCACCACCACCCGCACGGAGCCGTCCACGGACACGCGGGACCCCATGGCGGCCGGGAGCTGGACCAGAGCCCGGCCGGGTGCGGACACCCCCGCCTCCTGCTCGCTCTCCGCCTCTCCCCGCAGCGGGAGGAGTCACGTCGGGCGGCCGAGGAGCGGCTGCGGCCGGGAAGCTGCGGGGAGGAGCCGGATGACTCAAGGTTTGAGCCAAGGCAGGGAGGGCAGCGGGGCAGGGGCTGTCCAGGTGAGCACCGGGGTCCCGAGTACAGGCTATTTCCCCTTTCACCTTCCTTACGGCACCCCGAGCACACCCTCCACGTGAGAAGGGGTAAGTAGCTTAGGAGCCAAGGGCTGTTTAAGGGTGATGGACGAACACCCAGAGACCGGGGGAACTGCCCTTGCTGAGCCAGGCTGGGGGTGGCAGCTGCAGCCTGGCAGTGGGTGCCAGACAAGGGGTCTGCTAATGCCCAGGGAGTGTGGTCAGCCCTGCCAAACCCCAGCATTAAAACGGCAAGAGGGTAGATTTAGATTAGGTATTAGGAAGGAATTCTTTATTATTAAGGTGGTGAGACCCTGGCCCAGGTTGCCCAGAGAGGTGGTCGATGCCCCATCCCTGGAACCATTCCAGGTGAGGTTGGTCAGGGCTCTGAGCAACCTGCTCTGGTTGCA
>JANHFX010027183.1:0-39295 GCA_027560015.1 Chloroceryle amazona
TGTGTATATATATTAAATATAAATATAAATAAAATGTAATATATATTTAAATATATATATATTTAAGCATGTATGTAGTTAAAAAAAAAAGTACTCATTTTAATGACTATTTCCTTAAATTTCAGAGTGTTTATTTTATTAGTATTTCTGATTACAGTAGTCAAATTCTTTTATGTAGTTCATAATTATTTTTTTTTTTCATATTTATTGTGCTTAGATCTATAGATCTGTATGGATCAGTAGACCAGCAGTCAAGGAGGGCATTTTTAATGCAAGAATGATCAAGATGTATTTTAAACTGAAAAAATTGCCCATTGCTATGTTACATTCCTAGGATGACTGGTAGGGGAAAGGAGAATTAAAGACCACACAGCTTTAACTTCATTCAATGTTCAAGATTTAACAGTTTAAAATATTTATTTCAGGAACTGGATACTTTAATTAACTTTATAATTAGGGTCCAGAGCTCTTTATGAATTTTGCAATAAAAGCATTTAACTGACATGTACACCTAACAGTGAATGTCCAAGGAGTTTATCTCTAGATGTTTCAACTTTCTGTACAGAAAATTTCACCTGAGTTTTTATATTTGTTCTGTTTCATACTGATGAATAATATAAGTAATTTTAAATATGTATTTGGCCCTGCACTTTCATGGCAAATCTCTGTGGTAATAAATACTGAATGCAAATTTTATGATGTCAATTGCCATAGATCCTAGTAAGGTTTAGAGAAACTTTAGAAAAATATTTTTATCTTTTATTTGTGAAATGTGACAGCTGAAACACACACAGAATTAGAAACTCCACTGCCAAAATTGAAACCACTTGTATTACTGAGAAATAAGTAATCTTCTAAACAAATTATCAAACAGTTCTTTATGAATCAATACTTTCAGTGTCTGGATTATTTTTGCAGTGTTTTGACTTTTCATCCAGTAATCTTCTCACAGGACAAACTGCATTTAGTGGCTTAACATATCTATGTATACATTTATTTTTTGTATTTAACACAGCTGTCTTGTGAAGATATGATCAACTCTGTCAGTCCAATGTAAACTATGGAAAATAGTTCATCTGTATCTCTTCGAGGGTTCTTTTTGGATACTCCTATGTTATCAGCATTTGTAATGTAATATTTATCACCATTTTTTTTTCCAGAATTTATACTTTCAATAGTTTACTATATCATTTCCAAAGAAAGAAACTGTCTCTTTTAATTTATCACCAGGAATCAAAATTAAAAAGAGGATTATGAATATCTCCAGTTTGGATGACTAACTTCAGATTTCTTCAATAGCCTGATTTGTTTAGAAAGAGGTAATTGACTTTATACTAATGAAAGTTCCCTTGCAAGATGAGCTCCAGGATGTTAAGACAATACATGCTACTAATCAGATTTAAAAATCCCTACCCAAATATTTTTTTTGTCATGATAATAAAACAAATCCCCCCAAAATATAGGAAAAACAATTAGTAAGTTATATAAACAAAATGAAAACAAGTAAAATTTAGAAAGACAAAATAAAATCTTTAATACTTTAAATGTATAAAATAAAGAGAGATTGGATACCCCACTAAAGGGGACCCAAATGCCCACTTGAACAAAAGGAACTATCAGAGCAACACCCATAGAGAAAGGTTTCTGTATTAATGACAATTAAAGAAAATAATGCTACAAGTTTCATGAGGAATTTATTATGATACTCTGATGGATTTCTGGAGTTAAGAATGGTGTATACAGTATTAGTCGTAGCAATGAACAGCTTGGATGCACAACAAATATAGCATGTTCATACTTGAGGGAAAAAGTCTGAGGATAACATTGGAAAATAACATAAACATGATATTTCTACATTATAATCTTAACACAAAATGGTCCTAAAATGTGTGAAAATTAAGATTTATATTTTGGGTGTTTATATGGCATAGATACTGTGGAAGTAAAGGACTATCAGGTGTGAGACTCTGGAACTAGTTAGCTGAAATGAATGCATAATACTACACAGTCTTCCTAATTAGCTACAAGGAAGTATTGTGGCTCTTGAATATATTCCAATGCTGCTGTAAGTGTTGCCCTGATATGTCTTTCTATTGTAGTTAGTTATAGCAAAAGATGACACGCTTGGTTTTAACTCAGACCATGACACTCCAATATGTGCACACACTAAGCAGAGTGACAAGTTTTTCTAAACTGGAACCATAATCTTCATTGTCTTTTTGCAAGTGAAGAGAAAGAAAAAGTTGTTTCCTGCCACATGACAGATGGCTTCGGGGTTTGTTGCTTTGTTCTGAAGCATAGGGGAAAGGACTATTAAGCTCATGTTGATTCTACTATCTTTTTTTTTTTGTGATATCCAACTGTGAAATGCTGTGTAAATTAAGTTAATTTAATTACAATGAGATTCTTCTTTGCATTTCCACCAATCCTTTTTCATTTGCATATGTTTCATGTTTTCATTAACCCTGTTACTGCTTAGGAAATGTGGCAGAGCAAATAGCAAGCAAATATGTTCAAGAACTCATAATACTTTCTAAATGATTTTGCAGTTTGGTTGTGCTTGTTTATTTTTCCATTTTGCCAGAATGTCTGGAGAATATCTTTAGAAACAAGTCCAGGCTCTTGCTTTTTCCAAATCGCGGGTATAGTTTATAATTAGTCAAGCTGTGTTCTTGTTTCTGCTGCTAATGAATAGATGCTACAAAATAGCTGGTGGGACAACTCATGAAACTGACTGCTTGCCAAAGGGAAAAGACCATGCATTTCAACACTTTGCAAGTAGTCTCAATGATTATTGTTGCTATAGTACTGATCGATCTGTTGGAATAAGCTTCTTTGAACTATAATTTGGATAATCAACCTGGATTCCTTGTCTGGTTTATGTCTGAGATATTGATGTTTAGGGAATTTTACTGTAAATATTTACATTAATTTTGCATTGCTATTGCAGTTTTATACACTATAAAGTAATGTTTTTAGGAGACGCTGGATTGAAGTAATCAGAAAGCATCTTTTTCCTAAAAAAACCCATCTAAACATGAGTTAGCAGCAAGCTGATTGTAAATGAACTGAGTGTGATGGTGTGATTTACTGAAGGCAACCATGCAGATTAATCTCAGTGGTAAATTAACCAACCTCAGTGCTCCTTTTCTTTGCATGAGAGAGAAAGAACAAGGAAATCTTACACCTTCACAATATGACTTTGTGGGCTATGTATCACTTAATAAACCAAATAACTATAGTAACAAACTTTATGCTATCAAGCGTGGCTCATTATGTCTTATGTAAATCCTCTTGGCACCAAGGAAAGCAGCACTTGATTCAAAATTGTCTTATGGTTGGGTTTTGGTTTCAGAAGGCTATGGAAAGGGAAGGTAGGAGGAAGATGACATGGAGATTAGAAACACTTATATACAGCTATATGAGAGAAAACAATGTGGCAGATACAGAGTTTTACAGATTATTCTCATTCTGAGGACTAGGACATTTCTGATCATAATGTCCCTTCTACATTTTCCAGGGACAGTGCAACAATACAAACTGATCTTCTATATCAGCAAGAAGCTGATAAAGCTACTAAAAAAGTAAAATTGCCAAGCCTAATGTAAGCTACACTCAGTGGTAGTTAAAAATAAATTTTATTTTCTGTGGATGCTGCTGAAGTGATAGAGTGTTCTTGCTAGTACTAGAAGTTAAACAAGGGTAGAAAATAAAATAAAAAACATCTGAGTACTAGTGGAATAGAAGCATACAATTATAATAAAAACATGTTTCTGGGTATACTGGTAACTAGCATAATATCATATTTGCAAGGAAGAAATTTTTCAAGAACTGGGGATATCTGAAAATTTAACTTCTTTAACATCCCTATCTTTAAACATGGGTTCCTATTTCCATGCAGTACTTTTTTTATCTGAGTCCTCTCATTCATATCATGATATCAATAAAAGTTCAGTCATTTTGACCTATTTCTACTTAGAAAATAATCTTCTGGGCCTGCTTTGAAGAGGCATTAAACTTTTCCTGAGCATTTTGTGATCAGCAACTTGTAGGAAGATATAAGAGTCTTATATTGTTTGCTGTATACTGTTAGCCATTTCCAAACAAATTTATGTGCCACCATTTAGAATTTTCATTTCTAAACTGCACTGAGTACATTTTGTACCATTTTAGGAGTAGTCTAATCTAGTTTATTAAAAGGTTCTTCTTGGTTTCTTCATAGGTTTTGAGCATGGATCACAGTCAGGAATAGACTGGTGCCCTATACTTAAACTGGCTCATCTCTTTTGAAACAATTAAATGGCAAACAATTTTCCTACTACTCTTTTGAGTAGGAGATATGATATAACCTGAGATCATTGGCCAAGTGACAGCTCAAGACATTTGAATTGCTAGCATAACTAGCTTAACCTGGAGAATTAAAAGCAATTGAAACTCTCTTATAGATCTGAATAGATCTATACATTATAAATGTATCAGTCATTTAAAAACAGTTTAAAATTCAAGAAAACTTTAACAGCACTCAGTTCATTTAGGACTAGATGCATTGATCTGTAGACAACAGCACTGCATCAGTGTATTTTGTAGGATGGATAATATCATCAATCATGTACTTAAACAGCAGTTAGAACTTCACACAAAATATGGGACATTGTGCCTGACAACTGCTAAAAGAAAATTTTGTGGACTAATATTATTGCTATGTATCATTGTTTGGCTTAGATTCTATTCTTCTTAACTGTAATTTTCTTTGTGAACACTAGATGAAGCCCTGATGCTTCCACACAGTAGGATAAAGAGAACTCAATGAGATGTGTATTCTGCTAAGCCAAAACTAGTAGAGTCCCAGGATGTTTTTGTGGTCTGTTCTTTTGTTCCATAGGTGAAACCTGAGAGTGTTCCCCATAAGGACTAACGAACAATTAAATAAAGTAAAAAAATCCTTATGCTTCATTTGATTTTCACACTGTCTTTTATTTCTTTGCACTATTTTTGCTTGTCTTCAAAAAGTTAGAAAAAAAATGTTGGATAAATATCTTTCATAATCTACCTTCAAAATGGTGTTTATTTTTCAATTCTGAAAAAGCATCTATGTGGTTTACTAACCCTTGTGTTTGCAAAGCCCATCTGATTTCAATGTATGAAAAAAAATTGAGAAGTTGAATATTCTTTTCTTCCATTTTCTTCTATTTTCCTACATTCCAGCATGGGTAAGATCAAAGACAAAAGAAGGCACAAAAAGTACAGAGGGCTAATAATGGAGAGGCAGAATGCACACTGTAGTCCCACAGGTGGTGAGGAGAAAGAATGGAAGTGATGAGGCTGTAGGAAATGACTGTTGATTGTTGGGTTTTTCTGTTAATAAAGCTTTATCACAGAAATTTTCCATCAGTAAAGCTTTATTACAGTTTAATATTCTAAGGAGTTCCAAGAGAATAAAGCTATTTGGTCAGGCTTCCATTTGGGAAAAAATTTCAAGCAAATGGAGAACATATAATTTAAATTTCCTTATTCGCTGCAGTTTATGGCTAAGTAACATGTAACATGTTTATGTTCTGCCAATTCATTGGACTTCAATTATTTAACCTCTTATCTGGTTGCAAATGAAAGCTGAAGTGTAACAAACTACTCCTCCTAGTCTATTCTGAAGCTGTGTCACAGGACAGCAGAACAGCACTGAAATGGTAAAATGTAGTCTCAAAGAGCTTTGAACGCAAAGATTTGAAAGAGCTCAAGCTTGCCCCTCTGCATCATGTGGAAAGTTTCCATATATTAGAAAATTAACAGGAGTCTAAGGAAACATAAAAAATGACTGAATCTATCTTTGAATAAGAAATTCAAGGTATTATAGGAGCCTGTGAGTCTTTTGCATCTGGTCTACGTTTTGAGCATGGAGACCCTCAAGCGTAAGTTTTCCTACTGATGCATTTTCTCACCTACCTGCAGTAGCTTGGAACTAGTCAGACACTGGAGTCCACTCTGAATTCACAAAGCCACTGCCTAAAAATGGCTTCTATCAAGAGAAACATTTTAAAGACCTAGATTTCTATAAATATATTAACAACAAAAGGACTAGGGAGAATCTCCATCCTTTATTGGATGCAGGGGGAAACATAGTGGCAAGGGATGAGGAAAAGGCTGAGGTGCTTAATGCCTTTTTTGCCTCAGTCTTTAGCAGTGGAACTAGTTTTTTGCCTAGACACACAGCCCCCTGAGCTAGAAGACAGGGAGGAGAGGCAAAATGAGACCTTCACAGTCCAAGAGGAAATAGTCAGCGACCTACACCAAGCCTCCATCATTTACCATCAATCATGGCCAACTGGAGAGGTCCCAGTGGACTGGAGATTAGGAAATGTGACTCCCATCTACAAAAAAGCTGAAAGGAGGATCCAGGGAACTACAGACCTGTCAGTCTGACTTTGGTGCCAGGGAAGGTCATGGAGAAGATTATCTTGAGAGCCATTGTGTACCATATACAGGACAACCAGGAAATGAGGCCCATTCAACATAGATAAAAGGCAGGTCCTGCTTGACAAACCTGATCTCCTTCTATGGCAAGATGACTTGCCTAGTGAATGAGGGTAAGGGTGTGGAATTTGTCCACCTGGACTTCCATAAAGCCTTCGACACTGTTTCCCACAGCATCCTCATGAAATCACTGTCTGATCATGGCTTCAGTGGGCGTATACTCTGCTGGGTAAAATATTGTCTGAGAATCTGGGCCCAAAGAGTGGTGGTGATTGTTGTTAAATCCAGCCGGGAGCCACTCACAAGTGGCGTTCCTCAGGGCTCAGTATTTGGACCACTTCTGTTTAACATCTTTATCAATGATCTTGATAAGGAGATAGAATACAACCTGATTAAATTTGCAGTTTCCAAGTTGGATGGGAGTGTTGATCTGCTTGAGAGTAGAGAGGCTCTACAGAGGGGCTTGGACAGACTGGTTCAATGGGCTGAGGTCAGTTGTATGAGTTTCAACAAGGCCAAGTGACAGGTCCTGAACTTGGGGCACAACAACCCCATGCAATGCTACAGGCTTGGGGAATAGTGGCTGGAAAGCTGACCAGCAGAAAGGGACTTGAGTACAGTGATTGACAAGCAGCTGAATATGAGCCAGTGGTGTTCCCAGGTGACCAGGAAGGGCAACGGTATCCCAGATTGTATTAGGAATAGTGTGGCAAGCAGGACCGGGTAGGTAATTTTCCCTCTGTACTTGACATTGGTAATGCCACACCTCAAGTACTGTGTTCAGTTTGGGCACTTCAGTACAAGAAAGACATCTTGGTGATAGAGTGGGTCTAGGGAATCGAAACTAAGCTGGTGAAGGGCCTGGAGAACAAGTCTGATGAAGAGTGGCTGAGGGAATATGGCTATTTAGTCAGGAGAAAAGGAGGCCGAGGGGAGACCTTATTGATCTCTACAACCACTTGAAAGGAGGCTGTAAAGAAGTAGACACTGGTCTCTTCTCACAAGTACCAAGTGACAGAACAAGAAAGAATGGCCTCAGGCTGCACCAGGGGAGGTTTAGACATGACATTATGGAAAATTTTTTCACTGAAAGGGTTGTCAAGGATTGGAACAGGCTGCCCAGGGAGATGGTTGAGTCACCATCCCTGCATGTGTTTAAAAGCTGTATAGATGTGGTGCTTGCGGATATGGCTTAGTGGTGGACTTGGTACAGTAGGGTTAATGGTTGAACTCTGATTTTAAAGGTCTTTTCCAACCTATATGATTCTATTGTTCCCGTAACAAAAGGCGCATGCTGACAGTTGGTTATCTCAGGCTGTAACTCACTTTGAAACCACCTTTATGTTTCTGATTGATGTGAAATCCCTGTATAGCAGAATCAAGTGAAATATTTCTAACATTATTTGAGATGCCATTTCAAGGGAGACAATATATTTAAATTAATTATTCATACACTTAGTTAACGGATAACTTTATGCCATATGTACTTCAGGATTTTCCACTAGTAGAGAACTTGCTGGATGCACACAACTTTTCTTCAGAAAAGTGAACAGACTGGGATTATAAATAGCATAATCATCAAGTACTTTATATTGTGAAGAAAGGAAGGATAAGAAGTGGCATGGAAAGCATAATAATGGCTAGAGGACTGAAGAGGGTATTTTCATTGTTATAGAAATAATTGTTAATGTATCACCTTTCCCAGAGGTTATAAAATCAAATTCAGGAATCCACTGTTTTAAATATCAGGAACTGGATTTTCTAAGAATGAAGCTCTTGAAAGATATGGCAAACATATTGGACTTCTGCTGCTTTAATAAAACTCATCAGTGTAGAATGCAGAAAAAGGGGACCAACAAAATGTGATGAAAAATACAGGATTTAGGGCTACCGTGTCTACATGTGTTCCAAATGAAGGTATCTTTGGACTTGCCTTCTATAACTGAAATAGCAACATATAATCTGGGTTAGTACCACTTAAAATGTTAATAATTTTTTCATTCTTTTTGGTTTGTTTAGCTATAATATAGAGGGTAATAATAAAGAGTTATTCCCCTAAGAAATACCAGCTATTCTTGTACCCTGAATGGGTACAAGGGTCCTTAGTGGTAAATTGTATGTGATCATAAAATTAATGATTATATTTTCTTGTGTAAATGTCTTCTTTGTTCTTGGAAATTACTGAACCAATCTAGCTGAAAAGTTAATCTTGAGGCAGGGAAATTTCAACTCAGGTGATAAATATTGGTTATAGTTACAAATAACTGAAAAAAACAATAATTGATAATGAAAATTTGGGGGCAATCATAGTAGATGCTACCTCTAACTACCTGAAAACATTAGGTTTTTGTTTTAAAAATTCTCAGCAGTAAAGATATTCATCATTAAAAGTGAAATGTTGTGGGGGTTTTTCATACTGTTTATGTTATTAACTGATCTTGACACAATTCTTTTATATAATAGAATTCTGAAATTTCTTATAGAAAGAAGGAAAATACATTGGAAATGGCCTAGGATGCAGAATACCCTTTTTCAGGTAAACTATAGATTTTCTTTATGACTTTGATGTATCCATACATTGACTAATTTTTAATGCATTTTTTTTCTGTTATAATAATTGTGTTGGCAATGAGAAAGCATCAAATCTCTGTACATCATAGGTTTCAGAGAGAGGTTCATTTGATTATTTGCCAAGTTCTACCAAACTGTTGTATGTAGTCAGACACAACTACATCATTTAACTTGCACCGGGTTCATTGTAATCATATATTGTAGAATAAACAGTAAGAGTTAGCCTTAAGTATATGCCACCAGAGGAAAACTTTAATTAGGAATGATCAAGGTTGACTGGTAATTACTGATTCATGCCTCCATAGTGAAAGATTGAATCAGTGTTTCCCATATAAACCATTATTTTCTGAGGTTTCTACTTACTTATTCAAAAACCATGTGGTTACATCCTAAGCAATTTATTTTTTTTAATAGGCTATAGGTAAATTCCAGTCGTAGCAATGAAAAAAATATATATTCGTCAAACAACATAGTAACCTTTCAGAAACAGAAAGGATTCTTTAACTGTTTGATGTGAAATGTTTGGGCTCAAATGCAAAAACACTGTTGCATAAGAAAATCTGTGCAAAGATATCAAAATAATCAAAATAAATCTCTTCTAGTGATAGTCTATAATGTGAGTTATGCAGACTAGTTCCAGCACACCTGACTTTACTGCATTACCTCTGATGTACTAGATTCATTCTGGTAACTCCAACTCTTCACTAGATTACAACAATTAATATGCTATGTGTGATGTAGTTTGAAAATATGTTCCTAACACAGCAGAATGTTTCAGGATTAAGTGATTGCCTTGATTTTAGCTAAATATTCCATGTTAAACTTGCCCTCATAATTTATCTTAATTTATTTATGTCTTTATTCATATATGTACTAATTTTAAAGCAGTGATAAGGAAGGCTGTAGTATTTGAAATCTTATTCAGGCTAAAAGAAACAGTCTGAAATTTGGTATTCGTTTGATTTACATGAATATTCTACTCTTCAAAAGTATCATTGGATGAAAAATCTGACAATACTATGCATTGCTTAGTAGAGTGATGATTTTTCTACTGTTAACAGTTGCAGTAAGAATAGCATATGGTATTTTACTACTATTTTGTATTTTTATTTTTAATAACACATGAAATATCTTCTGGGTGTGTAAGACAAAGAACTGTAATAAACTATCTCAGAGGGGGATAGTAACAATAACAATAGTAAAAATGAACAGATTAAACTTAAAACATTAGTTTATACACAGAGAAGTGGGATTTTTTATTTGAAAGGTTAACATAATTTAGTGGGAAAAGTCAACACAAAAAAAGTTAGGAGAAGAATTACCAAAGTAGTTTATTGTTCAGTGTTTTATGGCATTTGTTGTATTAACTGATTTTTTAACACTCCTGAAAACTTACAGGCCCTTCATGGAATAAGGGGAAATATATTACCCATAACTCAAAGAGTTTACCTTCTAATTTTAGATATGTCACAATGAATGACGATAAACTATTATAGAGGAGATGAAGGTGGAGATAACAAGGCTTATAGTAATATGTTCAGTCAATGATTTGGTTTTGGTATTTAGAGCCACAATGAATGATTCAGTTTCATATTGGTAGTTTCGTTTGTTTTTTTGGTTGAGTCATCTTGCACATTACTTTAAGAAGGGAGTGCTAGAGATATTTGAATGAAGAAATTAGAGATTTTGCGAGCCAGAAGTTGAAGTGAGTTCATGTACCAGAATGTCAATAGAGACATGGAGAGGCTGTGAGAGAAATGTGAGATTAAAAAACACTGGCATAACTGTCAGAATGAATGACTGACAAGACACTGAAATAGATGTGTTTATTACAGTGTTAAGGGCTCAAGTCTGCAAAAATGCAAGACATTCTCACCCCATTTAGCAATGTAGTTAAACATGTGCTTTACTATTAAGAATGTGCAATTATAGATTATTTAGCCTAAGTGTTTTATTTTTTCTTTAGCAAATATTAGCTCTTTGGATTTACTGTAAATTCTAAACATGTTATTTATATTTCATTTGCTCTGGATTTTCCTCCCTTTTAATCTTTCTGCTTTTAACATTTCTCATTCCTGTAACTGTTGTAAATTTGCTCATGAGTGAGAAATATGTAAATTTTATCCAATACAGTGCTAACTTTGTATATGCATGTGTGTTCTGAATCTCTTTGAACTACACTCTCTACTGTATTAGAAATGGATATTAGGGCAAGTCCTGCCTGGCCAATCCTGTGGCCTTCTATGATGGAGTGACTACATCAGAGGACAAGGGAAGAGCTATGGATGTAATCTATCTGTATTTCTGTAAAGCCTTTGACACAGTCCCCCACAACATCCTTGCCTTTGAATTAGAGAGGTATGGATATGATTGGTAGACAGTTCGGTGGGTAAGGAAATGATTGAATGGTTTCTTCCAGAGGGAAGTGGTCAACTGCTTGATCACCAGATGGACATAGGTGACAATTGGTGTCCCTCAGGGTTCCATTCTGAGACCAATGCTGTTCAATATCTTTTATCAATGACATAGACAGTGGGATCAAGTGCACCCTCAGCAAGTCTGCAGATGACATCAAGCTGACTGGTGCAGTTGACACACCAGAGGAATGGGATGCCTTCCAGAGGGACCTGGACAAGCTTGAGAAGTGGTCACATGTGAACCTCATGAGGCTCAACAAGGCCAAATACATTGCACCTGGGTTGGGGCAATCCTTGGTATCAATACAGGCTGTGGGATGGTGCGATTGAGAGCAGCCTTGCAGAGGACTTGGGGATACTGGTGGATGAAAAGCTGGACATGTGTGCAATGTGTGCTTGCAGTCCAGAAGGCCAACTGCATTCTGGGCTGCATCAAAATAAACATGGCCATCAGGTTGAGGGAGGTGATTCTGACACTCTCCACTCTGGTGAGACCCCACCTGGAGTACTGGGTCCAGCTCTGGAGTCCTCAGCACAAGAAGGACATGAACTGGAGCAGTGGAGGGCCACAAAAATGTTCACAAGGCTGGAACACCTCTCCTATGAAGAAACACTGAGAGAGCTGGCGTTCTTCATCCTGGAGAAGAGAAAGAAGGCTCTGGGGAAGTCCTTATTGTGGACTTCCAGTACTTAAAGGGAGCCTATAAGAAATACCGGGACAGTTTTTTTAGCAAGGCCTGTTGTGACAGGACAAGGGGAAATGGTTTTAAAGCAAAAAAACATAGATTCAGAGTGTACATAAGGAAGAAATTTTTTACAATGTGGGTGATGAAACACTGGAACAGGTTGCCCAGAGAGGCGGTAGATGCCCCATCCCTGAAAACGTTCAAGGTTGGATGGGGCTCTGAGCAACCTGATCTAGTTAAATGTCCCTGCTCACTTTGTGGGGTTGGACTAGATGATACTTAAAGGTTCTTTCCAAGTCAAACCATTCCATGGTTCTATAATTCTATGATTAGAATAAGAACACTTGTTTAATTGTCAGCTCTTCTCCTGGTAACCAGTTAACCAAGTCTCACTTCCAGTTGAGAACTGCATAAACATGTGCATACTGTCTAGAGCGGGAAATATTCCCTTAGTAAAGCCTACAGAAATTTTGCAAGGGATGTGGAGAAATGTTAATTCCCAAAGCCCCTGTAGAGCTGTTTAGGATGACTCACGTAGTATTCACTGGGGGTGTGCACTCTAGAACAGTAACCTCACCACCTTTGGAAGATAGGTGCAGCCTTGTTCCTTAGCCAGGCTCTGGCACCTGCACAGTGAGACAGTCATTGAGGATATAGGTCAACACTCACCTCACCCACTTCAAAGCCCCACAGAAAGATGGAGAAGGGTGTTTGATCCCCTAAAGGAATCTTAGGAAAAAAAAAAAAAGAGACTTTTACATATAGTTATATCATTATAATTAAATATATGTGTCTGTGTCTACAGTCCATCAGTAAGAGCAGTGTTCTGTTGGTGCTGCATGTTGTCATCCTTAGTAAAAGTCAGGGAAAAAATATTAGGGTTGTGGCTGTATTGAATAACTTACTAGAAAGACTGGCTCCACCTGACAGCTGAGAATTGGAGTTTAAAAATCTAAAAGTCATTTGTAAAGGAGGGGATAACAGTCTAATATCATCTTATATCTCTCATCCAATGTTATACTGCACAAGTCTCAATGTGTGACTAGAAAACAATCACTCTTAAAACTATCTGAAATATCAGAGCACAGTTAAAGATCAGTCTTCCTGTTGGCAAGTGATGTAACCTTTCAGATGAGATAGTATAATAATACACAGTTGTGAAGGTGTTGTATCCAGAAACAGTTTTCAGTGCACACTTTACAGTTCTCTATGCATGCCAGAACCAGTCTACATAGGAAATTTTAAAGTCTTTACAAAAAAAGCAAAGACTAGAAACATCTAAGAACTCTATATAATCTTAATATGATTGAGAGTAAAAATGTTACCTCAGGCCTGTTCTTGCCATCAGTTTCTTGATTTCTGAAAGACTTGGTGCAAATTACCTAACAGAAATTGCATTTTGTTGCTCATACAGTTATAGCATCAAGCCCTTTGTTTTCAAATATTAGAAAGAATGACATGCTGAGAGCAGTTATAGCCTAATAAGGGCAAAAGCCCTTGTCAGGTTCTCAGTGGAGGCACACTGAAGTTCACCAGTTTTAGTAAAGGCTCACTTAGCTGGTGTCCCTTTCTGTGCAGATCATGCAGGTCCTTTGTTACTTAGAGAAGTGGTATATCTCTCATGTATTAGAGATGAAGAGCTGAGCCCCTTAAGGAAATTCAGCTCTTCTCATCTTCATACCCTGGAGCCTTTCTGCTTCAGCTACAATCATGACACCAAGACTTACTTCAGAATGCCAGGCTTTATTGCAGCACTATATTTTTTATTTCTCTCCTGTTATACCATCATCAAACCTGTAAGGAAATATATTACATTGTTATGATTTAAATGAGAAGTGAAATGTAATGAAGCAAGCAGTGGCCATTGGCAGGAGAAATTTGCTTGCTCACATATGTAATCTTATTGGTGTGATTAAACACTTTTCAGCAGGGACCCCCACATGAGGTTTGTTGCATAGGAACTGAAGACATTAGTTTAGAAATCACATCTTCTTGTTGGGAAATGATGTAAACTTTCAGATGAGACAGTATAATCACAACACACAGACAACCAGAAATCAAAACTATTTACTTCTATATGAAATTTTCTATGTATTTCAGTAATAATCAGCAATTCTCTCAACTACACAGAGATATTTTAAACCAGAAAATAAAGTAGCTCTGCTACTTTCAAATTACTCAAATGCATAAATGCTTCAAATCCCATTCATTTTTTTTAATGGAGGTAGGTATGAATGGTTCATAACAGTCTTCTAGGCTTGTGTTTATAAAAATATCTGCAGGATATGTGGATTTACGTACTTTAAATCCTCTGCTGACATGGTTGACTTTCTTGTAGAGAGAAAAAATACTAAAGCCAGGAAGTCCTTCCTTATATTTTATTGTCATATCATAGATTATGATGATTCATTATGCATTAAGTTCTGTGTTTTCCACCTTTTGGGTATGTGGTGTGGCACAGACTATCAACGATACCATGATTCTTTTGTGATTAAAGATCTGTCAAGAGATTTGGGCTGCTTGATAGTTTGCTCATTAACTAGCTAGTGCCATAGGGTCATCTCATGCTTTATAGTCATTAGTTGCTGAAGATGTGATGTGAAGACAGAAAGGTTGTAGGCTAAGATTCTTATAGCAAAAGATTTGCATAAAGGGTTCAGCAATGAATTAGCAGAACATAACAGCAAATCATCAGGAATGGGAGCCGAGCAGAATTTTCAAGGTGAGTTTTCTTGATTATATATAATCAGTCATATCATACTGGGATTGCATTTGAAACCTTTGGAGCTGTATGTGAGCATTTCTTTAACCAAGTAGTCCTTTGGAAGAATGATGACAAAGGTAAATAAAGTTTTCAAGCCTTCACTTCTTAGTTGGAAATGCTTAGTAGACTTCTACATGATTCACCTGTTTTGCCAGGAAACACATAAATAACTGCAATAATACTTGTTTAAGAAATGCAGTTGTAAATTTTCAGAGGCTAGATTATACAGATTAGTCGAGGGTAGAGAAAACAAAGAATGCATTTCAATCTAATTAAATGCATAACATTATTCTGTGCTTTGATAAAAGTAAACTAATCCCTGATGTATTTGCGCATATTTTAAAATACCTCCATTGAGTGAAATATACTCTATTCAACAAATTACCTGTTTGTCTTTGCACCTAGAAACTATATCTTAAGGTGTTGGCATATTAAAAGCTTAAATAAAAGGTGTCGTGGAAAACACTGAAATATTTTTAGATTGTGAATATTTGGGGATTTATATCTTATATAAAAAACAAACCAAAACAAAACAAACAACCAAACAAAAACCCAAACAAACTAAACAAATCAAAACCAAACAAACACCAACCAACCAACCAAAACAGTAAATAAAATTTAGTATTACTAGTAATACTATTTTTATCCAACATTCTGGTGTCCCAAGTTACTTGTCCTCCAGGCATTGAATCATTGCAAAAAAACAACACCCAAGTCAGTGA
Source organism: Chloroceryle amazona (assembly GCA_027560015.1). NCBI lineage: Eukaryota > Metazoa > Chordata > Aves > Coraciiformes > Cerylidae > Chloroceryle > Chloroceryle amazona. Next base: position 15,629 of record JANHFX010027183.1, read on the forward strand.
TAAATCTTCTCTTGAGTTTCACTATTGTGAACCTATCTCCGGAAAAGAAAGACACCACTTGGGTCACCAGGAATCTTAAGATTGACTCCCCACACTAATCTTGTACCATGTAATAGAAAAGATCTCCTGTGAAAGTTAAGAATAAATGTGTCTCTTTTGTCCTTGAAATATGTGTTTATTTTCTTTTTAAACACAGCAGTAAATAGGAAAGTCCTAGAAAGATGAGAAATTTTATTGATTCAAATTCAAATGAGTGCCTGAAGGCAGTGTGTATCACTGAAGTTGGTTTTTTTTTGTTCAGTTATGTCAGGGCCAGTACTGAGAAGCAGACAGATGAGTCTTTAGATTTAGCAGACAGGGATTTTTGCAAACATTTTCTTCAGCTTTAAATTATGAACATGGAAACTTGAGATTCTTAGCCATGACCTTCCTCTGTACTTTGGATTTATAACAAAACTTGAGGGTCTACAAATTTAAAGTGGCTTGGGGAATTTTACTACAGTTACACATTGGTCTGTCACAACAGCAGCAGTAATGGCAAAAGGTATTAGTGATTCATAGTTTCTCATTTACACCCAGGCTTACGTCATGTACTCTGTTTCATATTTCCTTTCTTTTCAAGTATGTTTTTTGGGACTGATTTATTATTGACTAGGAAGTGGAGCTGTTCCCAATGCATTCCTAAGGAAACATCCTGTACAGGAAGAGGGGTTTGTTTTATTTTACATACAGCTGCCAATATACTTTAAAGTGGATGGTCCCCTCAGGGTTGGTTTGTTGGTTTTCTTCCCCTCCTAATGTAAATTGAAGTTTAAGGTCAGTTTGTAAACCAGGACTGCTTGAGGAAGGTCAATCAAGGCTCACAGAAATTACTGCAAATACAAAGTTTCAAGACTGTTTTAAGATCTCTTAATAAAAAGGATTAAGACCTCTATTTATTATCATTATGCAGCTAAAATATATTAAGGCCTCAAATACAAAGAAGTTCTTTTCCTGTCTTGGTAATATGAACAGCAACTTTTCAGCATAAGAAATAACTGTATTTTAAAAGATTACTTCAAAGTTTGCAGATTAAAACACCTGTTTACAGAGATGTCACAGATAACAGTCAATAAACAAGTCATAGGACTCACAAATGTATAACATTAATTTTACCAGTCTGTTGATGTTACAAAGAGGGCACTTTAAAGTCTGTCTTTTCACAGATGCTAAAGGTCTCTTATGCCAGTGTATAATTCTTTTCTTGCCATTCATAAGAGAGCTGTAAACCGAGGCTTATTCATCTTAAAACATGGTAGAAAAGAAATTAAATTACTGATGCTGTACATGCTGTACATAAAAATGCCTTGTCTAAAAACTTTAGCAGAAAGTCTTATACTATTTCTGTTATACTGTCTCTGAAAAAAATCACTCTTGTATTAAGAAATACTGATTCTTCAGGATTATTCAGTGGTCCTTTAAAATTTAAGTGTGAATTTTCTAAAGGAACAATTTTTGAGGAAGAACAGGTACACCTCATAAGCAACAATGCAATATGCCCAGCATTACCCCAGTACAGAAACTGTTTGTGAGAGTGGGGTTTGAAATCAAAGAATTTCCTGGACTTGTTCAATCTTGCACACTTTCCTGAAACTGTGATTAAGAATACTGGTTGTGACGTTTGTTTTTTTTTTCCCCAAACGTGACCAGTGGGAACTGAACTAGAGACCACACAAATTAGTAACAGTCAGTTACTAGTCTCTAGAGTTGCATTTGGAATAGTCACCTGAAGAAGTGTTCTTTCTATTGTAACCAGTCTCTATATTTTGCAGTGTTCCTTAGACATACCATTAACTCTGATTAGCTGAAACTGTTGAAATGAAAAGCCCTCTTTAATGTATGAATACTACATATGACATGAGTCAAATAGGACTACCGAGCTGAAAAACAAAAATTAAAAAAAATAATTTTTGTACAGATCAATTCAGATATTTTTGCCTTTTGAAGTTTTCTGTATCTTTGCAGATTCATGACTCTTATTGTATTCTGCTAGTTTTTTCAAGCAAACAAAAAACCCCACTGTTTTCTGAAAATAATCATTAGAAGTTCATAATGAAAAATATTTAATTTCCATGAAGCTTCCAAATAACAGTTTTTATATCTATGGAAAATGCTAGGCATTTTCAGGGTGAAGTATCTTTTCTTGCTGTAGAAAATAAACAAGGTAGTTGTCAAATTATATGCATTAACAACTGGAAGAAATGGAGTTTAAGTATTTCTTTCCAGATAACCTGATATGCATTTCAGTGATGCTCTTTTAAGGCCTCCCAGTTATTTTTTGTTTTTAAAATGAGCTTTCTGTATCTCCTACAGCGCTACATTATGTGGGATCTTGGTTGGAAGAAAACGGGCACTATCATCAGGAACTGTCCTTGAACCATGGAAAGAGCGCAAAGGAAGAAGAACAGTGGAAAAAAGGCAATGAAGCAAGAAGATAAAGCAGAGCAAAGTAGAGAAAAACAGGACATGGAGGGTACTGGGCAAGTTAGATGACAGCCAGTCATGTAGTAGATTTAGGCCATGAACAGTGTGTGGGCTATCACATGTATCCAATCATCGCTGTTGGTGTGCGTGGTCAGTGAAGCTTTCTCTATATAACCAAGGGATGTACTGGCAAGAAAGGTCTTCACTTTATAACTCACATGGAGTTGCCAAAGTCCATTCTACCCCCGCAACTTTAATTAGAGATTATTATTCCACTATCTTTCTCAACTTTATCTGCCAAAGCACTGTCATAGTATTCACCTCTGTGATTTAGTTCAAAATGCAATAACCAATGTTATAATTACATAATGGGCTATGTTTCATCTGTGTTATTACAGAAGGCCATCTAGAAAAGAGGAAGACAACAGCTATTTTCTGTATGCAAACTTTCAGGACTTTTGTTCAGAAATCCAAAGGAAAAGTTTGCTTAGATTAATTTACAAATGTTCCAGCAAACTTCATTTCAGTTTTACGTCTCTTTGAAATTCTGATTCAGATCTAAACTAATCTTCAAACTGATTTCAGACTTCAAGCTATTTCAGCACTTTTTATTTAAGGCCTATATTTCGTTGTTACAAAAATTACAAACTACAATTTCCAGTGGCTTTTAGTCCACTTTTATTTGCTTCATGAGGAAAATCAAGCTTCACTAAAGTGCAATTTTGCCATCAGTTATCATAGATAATAGAACTTCCAGTAATACATTCCTGAATGTAATAATGAACAGAAGCAATTTGAAGCTATGGTGTCTTTCTGTGGTGGATTTCATTTGAACTGAGACAGTAAAATTAATCCAGAAAGGGAAAGAAGATACTTTCCTTTGTTTGGCATAGAGAAGTGAAACAGATGAGAGAAATGGTGTGTTGCAACTGATTACAAACCTCTTAAGCAAAACACTATCTGCAATGTAGGTAGAGAGTTAAAAGAGTGAAACCTGGGGAATTTGCTGTAATTTAGCAGGCATATGCTGTGAGTTGGTTGTTGGTTTTTTTTTTTTATTATTATTTTGAGTTTTGTTTTTGTTTTGTTTTGTTTTATTTAACTGCATCAGTTCAGTGTTATTGTAACACAACTGAAATCTCCATTAACATGAAGGCCAAAACATGTGTGGCTATGTTAACTGTATTTGCTCAAGTCTGAATTCCCTTTAAGCTATACACACCCTGTGAGAAGGACTTCAGTTGTCATATACAACTCCATTGTGGCTTTTCACAGCCCACAAACATGAATGACCTGAAGTATTTTGGGGCAAAAAAGCTGATTGTCTAAATAATTCATGTGTATCCCCACCCTAAAGAAGTATTTTGAAAGGCTCAGACTAAAAATTTCAGTACTTCTCCTGGGTGGTAGATTTGCTCACATCCCATAATGCAGAGGGCTGCAGGGAATATTTGATATATTGTCTGCACCTTAGTTCTAAGGGAAATTTGGATAAAGAAAAACATGGCACTTTGAAAAGAGGAACAAATAAATACAGTGGCTTACTGGATATGTAGTTTCACATGTTCCCTGTCTTTGGAGAACATCACAACCACAAACACTTGTGCATGCAGACTTGGTTATCATCCTACTGAGAGGGGAAGCATTAATTTTCAGAAGATCTCCACTGGCAATATCTCATGTTCCCAGAGCATGTGAGGACAAAGGGAAAATGGTACTAAGTACACACTGTTCATTTCTGTTCCGAATGTGATCGCTATTCTCATATGCTGTGGCAACAGACTCCCTTTTTGAAAGACACAATGAGTCATAAAAAGGAACAAAATAAGGATTTATAACCTAAATGCTCTGTCCCCTGAGATGGCCAAACAGTTTATGTCTTGACACTGTTCTTTCACAGGTGGACTTGTGTTTAGCTTTGTGAACTAAATTAAGGAACAAATGTTTTTCAGATTAAAGTTGATAATACTATGCTCCCTGAACTATAGCTACTTAGAAATCCACAGAGCACAAAAACCACAGATGAACTGATCCCAACAAAGGTCATCTAAGTTAGCTGAGTGTGGTTTACTGTAATATGGGACAGGTACAGAAGCTAAGGGATTTATTAAAGATCAAAATGATGCTTAGTACTTCAAACAAAAATTAAACCATTTAGGAATCCCTAAATATTCATTGTCTCAAACCGCTACTTTGTACCTGCTAATTATATAATTAGAATCTTTTCCTCATCTCAGTATGAAACAGTCTGTCTGATACAATGATGAAAAGGGTTTTATTTTAATTCTATTAATTTATGTCTTGGGTCAGATAAAGCCTTGTAAGTATTGCTGATTTTCTTGAAATAAATTTTTTTTAAAAAAAGGTTCACCGTTAAAATAGCTGTACCTTACAGTAACCTCTTTGCAGATATAATCACACATGTAAGTCATCTTTCACCATATTTTTTTTCGTGTTTTGTTTTGTTTTTTTTCCTAATGGTTGTTGAGAAAATATTATGAAGCAGAGAGTACCAGAAACTGAATTATTCAGGTTCCAAAATGATTGCCAACCACCAATGTTCTTAAAATCATGTAGCCTGTAGCTAAACTACTTTAATGCCAGTCTAGTTTAAAAAGTTGATTTGTTTTAATTACTTGTTTAACCTAAAGTACAAATTATTTTATTTATTAATTGATCTATTTATCACATGAAGTACAAAGCGAAACTTGTCTTCTTGTGTATCTTGGTAATTTACTGTAACTTTTTCCATCTTTCACACTTTCAAATGTCCTCTTGTGTAAATTGACTGAGGTTCCATGTTAAAGTCTATGAGTGAATTGTAATAAAGTTTTGTGCTGAAAATTGAGGGGCAATCCAAAATCAACTTGGGCTGTCTTACATCTTTTCTCCAAAGTTGAATCAAATATGGTGAACTATGAGGATGATTAAGGGGCTTCAACATCTCTCCTATGAAGAAAGGCTAAGAGAACTGGGACTGTTAGGCCTGAGAAGAGAAGGCTGAGAGGGGATCTTACTAATGTCTATAAATATCTGAGGGCTGGATGTCAAGTGGAAGGGTCCCAGAAATAGGATAAGAAATTAGCTATAACATGGGAAGTTCCACCTTAACATGAGGAGAAACTTCTTTGCTGTGAGGGTGACTGAGCACTGGAACAGGCCTTCCAGAGAGATTGTGGAGTGTCCTTCTCTGGAGACTTTCAAAACCCTCCTGGATGCATTTCTGCGTGAACTGCCCTAGGTGATCCTGCTTTGTCAGGGGGGTTGGACTCCATGATCTCTAGAGGTCCCTTCCAACCCCTAACATTCTATGACTGTATGATTCTATGGCTAAAATGTTTTAATCCTGTATTTAAACATAAGGCACACCTGTGAATAGTATGGTCAGTTTTAGTCTGAATGCTTTTTAATGTCTCAGGACATTTACTAATTACTGTTGTTGACTAACAGCTTGTGGCTGGGAATGAGGGCCTTCAAGCAAAAATCCCCAAATATCCTAAAATGCCTACTCCTTCTCTTGAGATATTTTTGGCTTAACAGAAAATGTCATACCAATTCTTCATGTAACTCCTTACCAACTTGAGACCAATAAATTGCCTTGATTCCAATATATGCGTGTAAAAGTTAAGTGGATAAATCCATTACTTCTTTCAAAATCTCAAAGGAAAAATTCATTCTGTTCAGATATCCATCCCAACTTTGAATGCTGTTGTAATTAATCTTCAAATGTTCAGAGTTTCAGCTATGAAAAGTCACAGGAGTTTCCTTGTTTCCTTTTTCTTTTCTTTTTTTTTTTTCCCTTAACTCCATGTTTACTTAGGAAAAAAAAAAAAATTCCATGCACATTACTAGAAAACTGCTGCCATTTTCAGTAAACCAGTTTCTGTACATTATGAATTGGCAAAGTACTGCTAGTCGCCACACAGCTCACGCCCCACATGAAACTATGCATTGTCCCCTCATTCCAGAGTACTGCCCCAATACACACTGGTGGGACAGAGCAGAGGACCATGTCCTGGAATTTCTGTTTTCCATATGGTGTTATTGGGTTGAATTAGTTTTGTGGTAGAATGATGCCACCTCCCTGGAGGTGTTCAAGGCCAAGTTGGATGAGGCCTTGAGCAGCCTAGTCTAGTTGAGAAGGAACCCTGCCCATGGCAGGGAGGTTGTATTAGATGTTCTCTGAGATCCCTTCCAAACTGAGCCTTTCTATGTTTCTATGAGTGTACAGCTGAAGTTATTAGTGCCCCCAGCTGTCTGTCCTAACAACTCCTGGACATTACCATTCCTGAACCAGGTATGCCTGATCCCATTGTGAGTCATAATACACCAGCCTCAAAAGTGCATCGATGGATTGATAAAAGGAACAGATGTGCATGCCTCAGGGGAGCCATGTCTCTCAAAGGAGCAGAGTAGGTGGCTTGGAGCCATAAGTGCTTTAGACTTGCATTTTTATCTGTCACAGTCTGTATTACAAGCTCTCTAAAAGTATCATAGTAGATGTTTGCTTCAGTGCAGGAAAACCAAAGTCTTTAGTAAACTCTAATGAGGTCCTGACCAATAACATGCTTCCAATTAACTGGCAAGTTACTGCACGAATATATTCATCAAAGACCTGGACGAAGGGATAGAGTGTACCCTCAGCAAGTTTGATGATGATACAAAACTGGGAGATGTTGCTGACACTCCAGAGGGCTGCGCTGCCATCCAGTGGACCTGGACAGGCTGGAGAGCTGGGCATAGAGAAATTTAATGCAATTTAACAAGAGCAAGTGTAAAGTGCTGCATCTGGGGAAGAACAACCCCATGTATCAGTATAGGCTGGGGGCTGATCTCTTGGAAAGCAGGTCTGGGGAAAAAGACCTAGGGGTCCTGGTGGACAAGATGACGACTATGAGCCAACAATGCACCCTCGCGGCCAAAAAGGCCAATGGCATCCTGGGATGTATTACGAAGAGTGTGGCCAGCAGGTTGAGGGAGGTTCTCCTCCCCCTCTACTCTGCACTGGTGAGGCCCTACCTGGAACACTGTGTCTAGTTCTGGGCACCCCAGTTCAACAAGGACAAAGAGCTACTGGAGACAGTCCAGCACAGGGCCACCGTGATTATTAAGGTAGTGGAGCATCTCCCTTATGAGGGGAGGCTGAGAGAGCTGGGTCTCTTTAGCCTGGAGGAGACTGAGGGGGGACCTCATTCATGTCTATAAATATGTCAAGGGTGAGTGTAAGGAGGATGGAGACAGACTCTTCTCAATCTCATCCAATGTTAGAATCTCATCCAAAGGCAATGGGAATAAGTTGGAACACAAGAGGTTTAGGGTAAACGTAAGGAAAAACTTTTTCACAGTGAGGGTGACAGAGCACTGGAACAGGCTGCCCAGGGGGGTAGTGGAATCTCCTTCTCTGGAGACATTCAAAACCCTCCTGGACACATTCCTGTATGATTTGATCTAGGTGATCCTGCTCTGGCAGTGGGGTTGGACTAGGTGATCTTTCTAGGTCCCTTCCAATGCCTAACATTCTATGATTCTATGATTCCTATTGTATTTGTTACTTTTTTTTAAATTTTATTTTATTTTCATGGTATGAGAAATAGTTCTTGGGATTCACTAACACCATGAGCATTCATATATTTCCTGAATACAATCTACAGCTCCCTGTAATGTCCAATTAATATACTTTGATGAATTGTGGTTTATTTTTCTTTACTGATGTTAGTCTAGAATGGAATACAACACTGTAATCATTACTGCTATCTAGTTTTTAGATCTTTCCTGTTAGTGCTACAAGAAGGATTTTGTCAAGGTAATAGGTATAAAAAGCAAACAGTCAACTTGATTTATGATGTTTTCCTGTGATAAATATTCTTTCATTTCTTGATAGAGGGAAAAACACAAATCATCAAAACAAATTCATTGCAGAAAAAAAAAAAAAAAGCAAAAACAAAGCAACACAACCATTGAAAGAGTATTACCAGGATTCAGACAAAAGTTCTTCACAAGATGAAAACACTTGGTATTCACTTGGTTTCACATTTAATTTTAAAATCGGGAATTACATCACAAGAGTTGGCATGTTGCAGTTTTTTGACTTTTAGCTTGGCCTGGCTCACTTAATTAAACTGCAAGGATCTGAATCACAAATATTTTCATCATGAAGCAGAATGGTGTTTGCCAGCACTGTTTCTGAGCTTCTGCAGTGAACTTAGATACATCTTAAGGCTTTAATTTGAAAATCTTATTTTGGAAATGGGAACACCCTGCCTGTCAAAGAAGAAAAAGAGGACACAGGTTCCTGTGTCCTTGAATGGAAAGACTTTACTTTTATACACTCACTAAGCAAATGCTAAGTAAAACAGTAGAGCATCTTTGGACTAGAGAATGCTTAGTCTTTTACAAAGGCCAAGTACAAATGTTCACTTTCCTTTGCTTTAGAATGAACAGGAACAAGTAATACATAAGTACAGTGTTAGAATGGTGCAGTAAGTGAGAATTTGTCATTAATATCGTTAGTAATCCCAACATAATTTGTTGAGTAATCCAGGTGTACATTTTATTAATTACATCACTACTCCTGGCAGCTATAGTTGCCTTAGAAAGTTTAGTCAGAATTTGTATGTCTCTGAAAATCTGTTCTGTGAAGAAAAATGTAATATATATTAGAAATTATTTTCTTTTTAAACCATTCCATTGTTATTGAACTATTTGCATAAACATATTGCATATCCATTGCAGATGGACTATGAAGAAGAACACTCCCAGATTCATATTTGTATAGCACGACAGTGATTTGTCACCACAGATCCAATCCAGCAATTCTGACAACCAAGCAAAAGCTTCTCTGACTGGCTATGTAGTAAGCATCTATATAGTACCTTTGTTCCTATATCACAGGAATAGCCTGCTGTGCATGGACGTTACAGACAATAATTTTAAAGTCAACTCTACTTGTACATGAGTTCTAGAAATTGTGGATCTATTGCATATGAACCAACTAACTGCACTGAACATATCCTGGGAAAAACAAAACAAAACAAAACAAAACAACCAAATTTATGGATTTACACTTGTATCAAAGGGAGCTTTAGCCGTGCCATAGATGACCTATGCAATGATTGTGGCCATGTAGTCCTTATTTCACTTAGGTGTAAACTACATTTTTCTCAGTTTAAAGTAGGTTTGATGTAACTGGAAAACACTACATTTGCTATGTTTGTCCAAGATGAGAGAAATGCATAAGCAGTTTTCTAGAAAAGGAGAAACTGCATAGTTTTCACAAAGCAGGGTCTTAAGATGCATAGAAGTTGCAGGAATAGTGCAGACAAAAAGGGAATGGCTTCCTTAGCCTTCGCTTTTGTTTACTTCAATTGGAAATTACTTCTGCAGAATGTTTTGCAACCCAGTCATCAATCCCACGCAGGTTACTTCACCCTCCTGCCTATTATCCAGGATCCAGATGTCCTGGTTCAAGTGAAAACAGAACTAATTCTGTTCAGTTCAGTACTTCTAACTAACTGCACTTTCTGAAGTTAGCAGCATGTTTTCACAGTGTCTGCTGCTAGCAGTGATAACACCCTGTGTTTAGAGTTACTACCAAGGATTAGTATGCAGACCAAGGCCACTGCTGGATCTTGTGTACCACATTGGGGGTGCAGAAAGTGAAAGGCTGCTCTTGCAGGGAGGAGTGGATAGGGCAGGTGACCCCAAACTGACCAACAAGGTATTCCATACCATATACGTCATATTCGGTATAAAGCAGAGGGATATGAAGGTTCTACAGGCTTTTTCCCAGGCTTTTCTCCCCTCTTGGACAGCTTTGCCAGTCTTGTTTGGCTTGGCTCAGGTCCATTTTTCATTTCCTTCCTCAGAGCATCCAAGGAGGACTCTGTCCATTCTGCCTTTGATCCCAATTGGTGTGTTCCTCAATCCAGTAGCAGAATCCAGCTCCTGAACACAGCTCCTGTCTGCTGTGGGGCCTGGTCTGGGACCTCCCGGTGACTGCTCTACAGCATCAGTGGTGACGGTGATGTAATTACCATCAGTGGGGTTGGGTTCGATACTGGTTTTGTATATATTTGTACATATTCTATTTTTATTATTATTATTGTCATTAAAGCTGTTCTAGTTTCCTTTTCTAATCACCAAGTCTCTCTCCCTTATTCCTTTTCTCTTCCCCTTTGGGGAGGGAGGGGGTTAATAGAGAGCACCTTTACATGTCTAAGGGGCCACCTTGACCCTAAACCATGACACCAGACCACACAGGAAAACATTGAAATACTTTTTTCTATCTTCCACAAAAGCAAATTGAGTTTCTCCTGCAGACTCTAAAATGTTGTGAAATTACTGATAGTTGCTGAGTGTGTACTATGTCGGTTAGGAAGTAGTAATAATCCTACACCTGGTTAACATTAGAGATGTTACGATCATACAGATTCCGAGTTATTTGTAAATTGTCACAAACAACAAGGGTTATAACATGAAAAAAATATATATTAACAAGGCAATATTATGATTCATGCATGTAAAACAGCCACAAAAAATACTCTAAACAACTAAGCCAACATTTTTTTATCCTCCATTATTCAGTTTGTTTGGTGTCTTCATGTCTGCAAGCCCAATCAGCAGTACTGACTGTTTTTTCTCTTTTGTTGTATGGTTGGTACTCTGTGGTTCTTTGCCCCTTCTTTTCTACCATAATCTAATAATCCCCATCAGCAAACCCATGGCAGTATTTTAAAATTTAAGAAATATATCCAGATTCTGATCAATGTTTTGTGCGTCTTGTCAGTACCTAAGATAACTAAGTACATACTTCTCATTCACAGACTCATATAATATCTCAATTTTGACGGGACCCATAAGGATTATTGAATTAAATTTTTCTGACACACAGTATTTTTAATGATGCCAAATTTAACCTAAATGGCTTTTACATTCAAACATATTACACCTGATAAGAAAATCAAAGGTCACTTTTACAGGAATCTCTAAATCTCCCATAGAATGTGTGAGTTCTGCACCCCAAAGCAAGAACAAAAAACACAACCACCACAAAACCAAAACCAAACAACCACACACACACACACACAAAAAACAGAAAAACAAACAAACAAACAAACAAAACACCCCAACACCAAAAACAACCAACCAAACCAAATCAAAACCACAAACAAAAACAAAGAAACAGAAAGTTGGTGATAAGTATGACTGACATATAGGAGATCATCTTTCTTCTTGAAAGGAAAAGATTTTGATAAAACATGGAGTGTGAGAAAGGGAGGTAGAAAAAAAGACTGTTATTGCAAAGATCTTCTTTAAAGTAGAAGTTCTCATGATAGAATTTTGTTGTTTGACTTGATCTTCATATTTGATGGGAAAATTTTGTGTTTAAGTGCATTAGAAGATATAGATGTTATTTCATTAAGTTTCTATTGCTGTGAAGTAAAAGATATAGCTAACATGCAGAGGTATCATGAAGCTTAATCTCTGAATGCTTATAAATCCCAAAAGATATGTTAGAAGCACACTTTATTTACTTTTTATCCATTGAAGTTACTCACTGCTTCTACAATCTAAGCTCATCTAAGTAATCAGTACTGAAAGTGCTCTACTGACTTGATGTTTCGCAGTTGATAGTAGGCTTTCTCCATTATTGTAAGGGAGGAGTAGGTATTTTGCCTTTGGCAAGTAGCCAGTAATGGGTTTATTTTATTTTTTTTCTAATTTATATTTACAGACTCTGAAAGGAACTTTGATTAATGTGTATATATTACACACCCACTCAGTAAATATTTAATACAATGAGATAATTTCTAGGATTTTGTTATTAGTATCTTTTTATCATGGATAATTTAATTTTAAGAAAATGCTTAAATGTGACCTTATTATGCAGTAAAGGATTTGTAAAAACTGATTATAAGTAATTCAACTTCAACTCACAACTTCTCATGCAAAGACTTCCACATCTACAATTCGTATTAGAGGTTCAGGTGTCTATGCTTAAATTGTATCATTTCTTATGTTAATATTTACATGTTTGTTGATGCCTCACTTGTGGACAGGAAGGTGATTGTACTGAATATTTGAATAAGTTTTCTTAAGATCTGATGCAAATTACATTCCCAAGCCTGTCTTTATATTGTATCTTTCCAAAGGGTCTACCTTTCAGGTAGCTGTAGAGTGCTATGAGGTCCCCCTTCAGCCTCCTCTTCTCCAAACTAAACATGCCCAGCTCCCTCAGCCTCTGCTCATACAACTTGTTCTCTAAACCCCTCACAAGCTTGGTGGCTCTCCTCTGGACACATTCCAGCATCTCAATGTCTTTCCTATAATGAGGGTCCCAGAACTGAACACAGTATTCGAGATGAGGCTTCAGAAGTGCTAAGTACAAGGGCACGTATCTCCCCTTCTCCTGCTGACCACACTATTCCTGATACAAGCCAGGATCCTGCTGGCCTTCTTGGCCACCTAGGCACACTGCTGACTCATATTAAGCCATCTGTCCACCAGCCCCCACAGGTCCTTTTCTGCCAGGCAGCTTTCCAGCCACTCATCCCCAAGCTTGTAGTGTTGCCTGGGGTTGTTGTGACTGAAATGCAGGAGCTGGCACTTGGCCTTGTTGTACCTTGTTGTACTTGGCCTCAGCCCATTGATTCAGCCTGTCCAGGTCCCTCTGTAGAGCCTTCCTGCCCTCGAGCATATCAGCACTCCCACACAATTTGGTGTCATCTGCAAACTTACTGAGGGTGCTCTCAATCCCCACATCCAGGTCATTGACAAAAATTCCAAACAAGACCAACCCCAAAACTGAGCCCTGAGGGACACTACTGGTGACCAGCAGCCAGCTCAATTTCACCCCATTAATCACAACTCTCCGGGAATGGCCATCCAGCCAGTTTTTAACCTAGCAAAGAGTCCATTTGTCTATACCTTGTTTTGCCAGTTTCTCCAGGAGAATGTTGTGGGAGACTGTGTCAAAGGCCTTACTGAAGTCCAAGTTGACAACATCCACAGCCTTGAACGTTGATCTGCTAGAAGGCAGGAAGGCTCGCAGAGGCATTTGGACAGACATGAGTCATGATTATGAACTGTCACTGCAATAAGAGTCTATAAAATCTGAGTATATGAAAAAGTTATTATTTAAAATTAAACTAATTTTAATATTGAGAATGGATTTATGAGCAAAATAATAGTTTCTTACTGATTTTTTTTTTAATTCTCACCATTATATATCAAATAACTTTGCCTTAAAATATTTCTTTTAAAATTCTGTTCTACTACATCAAGCTTAAAGACTAAATAGGCACAATGTAGAGCAGAGTTTACCTCAGCAGTATGATCTGTCAGAATTTACATACACAATCCAGTTTATCAAAACAACACAATTTTGTTGGTTAAAAATATTACTAATTTTAGGCATGGTTAAAAGAGAGGGAACCTCCCCCCTGCAAATAGTTACAAAAGCATAACTGTCAGTAAGAATATGTTGTATATGTTGGAAAGTTCCCTGGTTATCTGTTAGAGAGAGAAAGGAGGCAAAAAAGTATACCTTGTTTCTGTTTCTCGATCACTGAAAATTCAGGTTCTTCTCTTAATCACAAACATACTAAAATATATTCCCCAGATAACTCTGCACTATTTAGACATTTATAATTTAAAATAACCATGTTTTTTTTCCAGAACAAAAATTCCTGTTGTTATCATTATACAGAGTGCAACTGATCAAGAAATTCACAGCTGCAATGACAGTAGCATATTTTTAGAAGAAATTATATTGGAAGATGCTTAGACTTGGACTTGGAAAGCATGGGTTCTCTTCCTGTAGATATCACTGAGCGATATGACTGTGGGGAAAAAAAATGCAGCAGCTGTGTTCGTCAACACTTATATTTTACTTTTTGCCTTTTCTTCATCATCTTTAAGTTCTTCAAGATCCTTATTGCATATCTAAAAAAAGGCTATCTTAAATGGAAACACAACTGTCATGAGACTACTTCCTTAAAACTACTTATTAAAAAATATGTGTATGCATTTTGCCTAGATTTCTATGAGTTTAATGAATAAGAGAAATAATAAATATAGGTTAGATTCAAATGAAGTTTTGACTCAAAGTAATCATCAGCCTGGGCATTGACAAATAGGACTCATGCACAACTGAATATTCATATTGAGATATCTCTGTCATATTAAACGTGTTTATATGTAGATTTCAAAAAAATATTAAAAAATATTAAGTAGGAAGAAGTGTAAAACTGACACCATGATAGTGTTCATCTACCATTAGGATCAAACACTTGCTGTAAAAAAGGCCTCTAAAGAGAAGGAGTTGCATTTTCTGTTACATACCTTTTATTAATTACTACTTTCTTAATGTGGAGAAAAAAGAAAACAAATAAATAACAAAATAACAAATTTGAACCAAAAGTTATTTAAAAACAAGAAATCAGAATGTTTTCATTAAAATTCAAACCAAATTTTAAACTTTATTGGAAGAGGGAACTTCTTCCAATAAATGGTAGGCTTGTAAATGAAGGAAAAGCGGAGCATATTCTGTATCTTGTCTTTACTAAGGATTGTTTTTTTTTCCTTCTTTTAAATGATACTGTTATAAATATATATGTATATAACTTGGAAAAAATTCCTGTGTAAGGCACATATTAAAAATATTGTTGAACAGTTATAAGTGAGTAGTTAAAAATAGTTTACTATTTACATGGGTCTGTCCTGTGTCCACACTCTTCAATAATTAATATCTGGACAGTGCTAAAAGAGAAAGTTTATGGAAATGATATCTGATATTTGTTCATGGAAGGAACTGCAGACATAGTCAAGGACAACAACCCCTTAAAATTTAAGTTTCTTCATTTACCCCCATACATTTACCATCTCACCTTATATTTTTATCAAGAGGGGTTTTTTTCTGATTCTTGTTCTTCTACCTTTTTTATAAAAGTAGTTTGTCTTCTAGCTTAGTTATCATTTTTTTGGGGGGCTTTTCTGGTTCTTAATGTCCATCTGCAGAGATTCATGGACATAGCTAAACACTGAAACATACTGAGTTTAGCAGCAAAATAGTCACTATGAGTAAAACTATTAGGAATAATTGCTTTAGCCATCTCAGATTGGGTAGACAGAATATCATCCAAGAAAAATCCAGTCCTTCTAGTTCTTTGAAGCCTGAGGCCAAATCTCTTCATTTTTCTATCTTGCACTCTACCAATTGGGAATTATCAATTAAATTAAAACAACATATTCCCTTAAACTCCTTGCATCTGTGATTATGCTTTAGAAGCAGATAGTCAAAACCTCCCCTGTTCTCTAGGGTAGATCCCTTTATCTGAGACACTTCTTCACCTAGGGCCACTAAAGTTTGGCAGGTGTAATCTGCATTTTTCATTATGCAATCCTTTTCACAGTGTTTTCGTGGCTACCCCTACTCCTGGGCCCAGAGCTGATGTGGCTGACATTTTGCCTGAGCTCTACTTGAGAATGACAGTGTGGCAGTAAGGCATGAGCCTGCCTCTTCTTTTACTTTCTCCTAATAGTAAATGTTTTTTATCCGGGATTGAAGCTGTTAATGTTCCCACAGTGAAGGGTCCTCTAGTGCTGTTGGCAGGAACAGAGGTACAAACCCTTTTTCCACAAAAAAGAAACCATCTCAAAAGGAACTTGGTAGGTGCCCATTCATATGATTCTGTGGTTTTACATTTTAGGGGATGGTTCAAGTTAAGACAGGTTTTCACATTTCACAAGTGGGGCACACTGTACAAACTCCACATAATGTTTTGAAGGACAGCCCTCTTACCTTAAGTCTAAGCATTCCATTGTCTGTTATTCTAGTAAACTTTCCCCAATTATATTTATCCTGGTAATCATATTAAGCCTAAAAATCCTTAGTATAGTATAGTATAGTTTTTCAAAATTCAGGGAGGAGTTGTCACTCCTACTAAACATGAGGTGAAGATCTCCACTATGTAAACTCCTCCCACCAGACAGAAAAAAGAGGTATTTATAACATTTTTGGCCAACCTCTCCTATATATTTTATGATCCATTTAATTTTGGAAGAAACATCTGATTCTATGACCTGGAAAAGAACAAAGAAAATGTAACCCTTCTTTTTAACATTAGATTGCATGACAATGCAATCTTTAACAGTCCTGTCAAGATGAGGTCTCCACACATCCTTAGCTCCTGGCAGCAGGGCTGATTTGACTCATTGGTTTGGTCATTTGTGTAGTGGATCCAAGTAGTGTAGTGGATCCATTTTTTCCACCTCCACAGCTGTGTGAGTGGCTCTTAAATCCTGCACCAGTCCATACTCTACAGAATGTGCCTTCTTTACCAGTAGAATATGACTATTAAATTCAGACTGACATTCCCTAAACAATATGTCCTGTATGAAAAATATTTATCAGGGGCTACAACTCTTTGCATGCCTCCAGCCTGACTGGGTATTGATTTACGTTTACCTGTTTTGCCCCTGACTTAAGTTCTACTTTTTTTTTTTCCTTAAAAATATTTGTCAAAAATAAATATCTACATGGAAGTTTTCTTCAGAAATGAAATCTACTTTTTGCAACACTATTCCTTCAAAACTTGGCTCAAGAACAGAATAATGTCATTTTAATTGTGTGATTACTTGCATGGCTGTATGAATGAATTACAAGTATTTGAAAACTGAAAGCAGATGTACATCTATTAATTTGATGGAAGTTTGTAGACTCAAATAGTGTTGTCCCATGTAGTCTAAGTTACTTTATTCACAGATTGTGAATAGAAAGAAGGACTCAGATTTTGGAAAGACTATTAATTAGCCAGTAAAATTCAGTTGTCACCACATCCATTTTAAGATCTTCAATTAATTCATATTTAAGAGTCAATCTAACAGCACTGAAGGTATGGAATCAATACCTCATGAATTCTTCTTTTTCTTCTGATACATTTACTGTTGTCAATGTATACATAATGCTCACTTTCATTACATGTTCAACACAGTCAGTGATCTCTTTATCTTGGGATTAATCAACTATTTTTTTTTCATCGTATTGAAACAGATACAACCATCTCCTCTTTCTCAGATAAGAAATAGTGGGGTTTTAACTCTCTGTAGACCAAGTGTTCAACCATCTACACAAAAACTCCAGCCCTTCATCTGGCCAATGAAAAAGCAGAAGCACTGCTGCTAGGTCCAATATTACTAGAGCTGTCTGCTCTCTTTAATGTAAATGATGACTTAGCTGTAGTTATTCATACCCATCACACAGTTTAAGATAGGAAGGGATTAAAGGCCTCCTTTTGGTAGATATGAAATGAAGAACATTATTTTGAGAGATGTCTATTTTGGCATTGCTGGATGGAACTCTCTGACTTTAGAAGTTTCACAGGATTTTTTTGTGGTTTGGTTGGTTGCTTTGGTTTGTCTTTTTTTTGTTTGGTTTTGTTTGGTTTTGTTTGTCTGTTTTGGAGTTTTTCTTTTTTGCTTGTGGGGGAAGTGAAGGAAGGAAAAACAGAAGGAGAGGTTATTTTTAACATAGAAGTACAGTTAAATTGCACTGCATTTCATTGCACTTGGTTACTGATCCTCAGGCATGCCACACCCTGCATAGATGGGTTCTAAAAAGTAATCTGATTTAGAAGTTAGAAACCAGACTTTTAGGAATGTAAAAATATACATAAAGAGGCCAAATATGTGGGGCTCCCTGCTTTTCTTCCTTTGTTCTGATTCCTCCCACTCATCAGTAAAATGAAAATATTATACAAAAAAATTCAGAAAAGTGATTTCAAGGAAAAAAGAACTAGTTAGCTACTTTTTTTTTTTTTTTTTAATTTCAGTTTTTCTCCTTTGTGGTCAGTGCTTCTCCCCCATCAAACTGGTTTATTTGTCCCATGCAGTCTGCTATACGTGTATTAAATTTAATATTTTAAGACACATTGTTTATGGACTGGACTGTGTTTAAAGTTCGCCTAAAATTTAGTTAGCATTGGTGTTGATAATTTCTATATAAACCAGGCTTAATATTTGGACGCATGATAAAAGGCAATTGTTAACAGCAGCTTGATAGAATGCCTCTTGCCAGCAGAGTGTCTTGTAGGATCTGAGGACTGTGATCTCAGTGCCCTGAAGCAAAGAGCTGCTTGTTGAAGATGCGAATGACCTCATCTGTCTGGCTCTACTGCCAGACTCCATTGCTGTCCTAGCAGAGCTGTCAAGACATGATGTTCTTTATCTCCTCACTCTTCTCCAGGTCAGATAATATTCTTCAGCAGCCAATTTCTCTGGCAGTTTATGTGAATGCACAAGAGTATGAAAGGGTTCAGCTGAGGTGTGTCACATTTACCTTGGATGTGACCCATAGCAGAGATTCAAACAGGCAGTCTGGAGAACTCATGCTTTCAACAATTGCAGTCAGATAAAGTATAGCACACCTAGGAGGATGCTTGGCCCAGGTCAGTTATGAACTTAAAGAAAAAAGTCAGACATTTGCTTACATTATACTTTTTTTTTTCTTCATAAACTGAAATAGGGTTTCTAGTTTTTAAACTGCACTACAATGCAGGTGAATGTCTCAAGAAATCCAAATA
The DNA here is from genome assembly GCA_027560015.1 of Chloroceryle amazona. NCBI lineage: Eukaryota > Metazoa > Chordata > Aves > Coraciiformes > Cerylidae > Chloroceryle > Chloroceryle amazona. The sequence continues at coordinate 34,672 of JANHFX010027183.1, forward strand.
ATGAATTCTACAAGGTACTAAGATTACTTTTTAAAAATAGTAATAGTAAATATGACATGGTAAATTACTTAGCTTATCTCAGGGCTAAAACCTATTACAATTTATTTAATTATTTTACATTACAAAAAATATTCAAGTGGCAGCATTAGTTACCATTTTTTTCTGCTATTTATCAAAATGAAATGTCAAATAAACTGTAAGATGTGGTCTGTCCTATGTGATCATGCTTTGGCAAGAGGGTTGGACTCAAAGATCTCCAGAGGTCTCTTCTAATCCCTACCATTCTATGATTCTATGAGATATTAGGTCAAATATTCTTCAGTTATCAAACCAGTGCTGGGGAGAAAAATTAGTTTAAAAACTACAAATAGAAAGCAGAAGTAAATTAATATACTTTAAGTAATAATTCTTGCTTGTTTGCTAGTTTCAGTTCTAAATAGAAGTGGTCATTTATTTCACTTTGATTCAAGAAAGAGTTTTTTAAAATAAGGTCCACAGATCTTTGGTATTCTCCAGATTATATGTTCAGTGATAACTGGAGAAAGAAATTACTGGTAGGATTAAATTTTCCTTTTAGAAGTCTGTACTCATGGGGATTTTGAAATCATGTGACTAGTTGACTAAGGACTGAAACTAGGTATCTGGGACTTAAAATTCTCTTTGGAGAACTATAGCATAGCGAGTGCAGAAGTATGAAAGCTTTTTTGGAGGTGTACATAAGAACCGATGGGAAGCTCATAGCCTATGTATGATGACTTTCCATGCTGGAATTGTGGTTATTCCATGCTGGAATTATGCGTTACAGAATGTGAAGACAGTACTGCAATTTGTACTGCTAACATAAGACTGGTCCTGATTTTAGTCTGATCTGCGTTACACTACCACTCTAATCCATGAATTACCACAATTACTTCTGATTTATATGGCTGTGAGGCAAGAATATAGTTCACTCAGTGAAATGGATTCTGGCTTTATAGTTTCAATGCATTTTTGCTGGTTGTGTTGTATATCCTATGCTAGTATGGCTGGTGACTTTAAATTATTGGGAGAAGGAACTGTTGTATACCATGTTCATAGATGCTGCTGATGGAGACTCCACACCTGCTCCAGAAAATTCCTTCAAGTGTTTCACCAGATTTTCAGCTAGTCTCTTTGCCCTTATATATCTCTCTAATCTCCTTTGCCATACATTAAACTGTTATATCTTTGCTTATACACTAGATATAAAAAGCTGATTATTCCTTCATTTTAGCAGCAGCATGACACTTCCTCTGTCAATTTCGTAGACTCACAGAATTGTCTAGACTGGAAAAGACCTTTAAGATCATCAAGTCCAACCATTAACCTAACACTGAGAAGTCCTTGACTAAATCATATCTCTAAGCACTATGTCTACAGAACTTTTAATTACCTCTGTGGGTGGTGTCTCCACCACTGCATGAGGCAAGCCATTCCAATGCCTCATAATCCTTTCAGTAAAGAAATCCTTCCTAATAACCAAAGTAAATTTCCCTTGGCCCAACTTGAGGCTATTTATTCTTGTCCTATCACTTCTTACTTGGTTGAACAGACTGACCTCCACATCTCTACAACCTCTTTTTGGGCAGCTGTAGAGAGTGATAAGCCTCTTTTCTCTAGTCTAAACAAACCCAATTCTCTCAGCTGCTCCTCGTAAGACATATGGTCTAGGCCCTTCACCAGCTTTGTTGCCCTGCTTTAGGGATGCTTTAGTACCTCAGTGTCCTTCTTGTATTGAGTGGCCCAAAAACACAGTACTCAAGATGCAGCCTTGATTCCTTCAATTAACCACCCACCATTTCTTACATCTTTCCTTTTAATGAATATTCTTAAACTAGGTTCTTACTGCTTTCCTCTGAACTCTTTCAATCTTTCTTAGAACTGTACTGTCAAAACTTGCATGCTGGATTCCCACTGACATCACATCACTTCGGTACAAACAGATAATATTTCATCTCTCTTTTAATTTGTATATGTCGATGTATGGGGTTTCAGACAATAGTGTAGTATGGTTTACTCCTGTTTAGGTTCTGATTAAGCTCAATAATACATAATCCTATCCTGCAGAAATGCTTCTTAATCTCTTATTTTCTATTCTGTATTTATGCAGATATTGTTATAATGAAATATCCTATTGTTTCATCCTTTTCTGTAGTTGTTGCACCAAGCTGAAAGGAACACTTCCAGTTGCATAGAAGTAGGTTATTTTTCCTAAAAATAATAAAAAAATGTGTTATTGCAGCTCAGCTTTGTCTCAATAATCGTCTGTAATTACATTTAATGTGTTTCTTACTATAATAAAAATTTACAGATGACCTTGTTATCCACAACTGATGCAAACAACTATTGTGGAATAGAGCAGCATTAAGAAAATAAACTAAATCAGATACAAAGATTTGTTTAAACAACCAATTTACATTTTGATAGGAATAGAGAGGAAAATAAATAACGTCTTTCTCTCTATGACTTTTAGAGATACTCCTAAGTATAATTAATGTAATGCTTCAGAGTACCTGTTCCTGGCTAGGGGACAGTCTCACAGTAATTAGAAGCATTTATAACTTTCCTAAATCTCAGCCCTAGGGTTGCTCTCTCATTTTCTGGGGAAGAGCTTCCAGTTAAAGTTTTCCATGAAAGAAGCACTTATGTCTTCTTCCCCTTCCTTTCAGCAGCTTCCACAAAGTTCTTGAAGTAAGCCCTTTTTCTCCCATTTCTTTCCTTTACATAAACTCTAAGGCAGGGATTTTCAGTCTTTACACTTCTTCCATATAGCTCTGGAATGAGATGAGACAAAACCAGACTCAGCTGACCATTTCCCAAGGTGGAAAATACAGGTTAAAACTATTTCAGCTCCTAAAGGAACAAATGTGACTGCTTATGGATGGAATTGAACTGGAAGCCAAAAGAATACATAAACGCATGATGTTGAAGTTGAACTCGAGTGAGTGCTGGGTTTGAGAGTTGGAGGATGAAGTTACTTCCTGAGCTGAGGGATGGACAATCAGAATGTCTGGGTACACACAGCCTTTCAGTTAAATAAGCGAACTACTAGAGCTTCAGAAAAATATTTTTATATCTTACAGATTTTAAAGACTTTAAAGTAAAATTACTGAAAGCTTTTAAGTATCTGTGAAAAATAGGCTGTTCTACTGATTTCAAAGGAAATTTCAGTGGACACCTGTAATTTCAAGGTGAGTGAAAAATTACTTCATCTTTTCAATCTACTTTATTCTGAGGATTTCTTAGAATTTGGGAAAAATACTAGTGAGCCTCTCTACATAAGTGTTTATTTCAAGGAAAGCAGTTGAACTAAAAAAAAACTGTAATAAGTTTTCCTTTTCATGTTTTTAGTTTTTCTAAAAAATTGGGTGGGGGTGGGGGAATATGAACATTATAAGGCTATACAAGTTTCATTCCCCTGTGAATGTAAGAACTAACATCACTGTGTGATATGAACATTAACGTGGAAGACTTCAAAATGTATGTTTTCAGTTTAACAATCAAATAAATATACAAAGTAGGTTAAGTGTCCAAATTTTCATTGCACTTGAGTTTTCTTTATCCCATACAATATGTTCACAATGCCTCATATGTTGCATTTATTAATTATTGTGTGTAACACAGATATGCGAGAATACATACAGTAGGAAGCCTCAACAAAGATCAAAGATTTTAACTTAATAAGGCTTATATTCATCTTTCTAATATTAGGCATCTTTAGAAATCTTGCTGAAATTGCTCTAGTCAGTGAAAAGGAAGGCATTACCACCCATTTTAGGAATGAAGCTGATTTTGTAAGTGCATGTTTCTTTTTCGCTGCTGACGATATAAAGAGTGTAGGATAATAAGCATTGTAACTTGGATATCTCAGATGAAGTCTTAGATTTAAATGAATCTGGACATCAGAATTTTACTTCTCAGTGAACTATTCTGATAGTGATGATGTAATAGGTGAAGAATTGGTCTACTAATTAAGATTTTCAAATATTAGAATGCCTTGTTTCTGTACAATCTAAACTGACAAGGCATGTGGTATTTAGAACAGTACTGGCACATGGCATCATTCAGCAGAATCTATTCCAAATTTGCTTGGGATCTTACTCTTAAGTCAACTTTCATAGAGATACAGAGTGAAATTTAGTTAAATTCTTGTCTCTTCCCACCTATATACAATAATCGGAATCATTCCACACCTTATGTTACTTGTTTTCTGATACTTTGGCAAAATTTTGCTTAATTTTTAAATGGTTATATTTCACACAGTTTCAGCATCGGTTGAAAAAAAGAAGAGATAATAGTATAATTTGATTACTATTGGATTTCTAATACCAAGAATGTTACATTATGTATTTTTAATACCTTGATATTAATTCGGATAAAACAGTGGAATTACTTCAGTATTACACTTCTGAGCATTAATTAAGGATATGAGATAATAATTTAGACACTGTTGAGTCTCTATGGCTTGTATATTTTAATGGCATTTTCTGCAATGTAGTATTTCCATCAAAAATGTTAACGATGAATGATGATTATTAAAACCCCGTTGGTTTAGTAGTGTAATATATATATAATATATAATATATATAATGTATAATATATAATA